>OY992508.1:6947468-7023155 GCA_963921215.1 Scoparia ambigualis | reverse complement strand
GCCCTGCAGGGTATAGAGTGTCAGTGCTTGCACCTCTAGGCTCGTCAGACCACTGCTTGGTCATTGCCACAGTACCGCATAGCGCTGGTCCACCAAAAACGGTGGAGACCAAACGTCGTCTGTGGCACTACTCGTCGGCAGATTGCCGCAGGGTTCTGTGCTCTCACGTACTCCTTTTCTTCTGCATATCAATGACATGTTGTCCTTGGGCAATATTCATTGTTATGCGGATGACAGTACGGTGCATGAGCGGTACGTAGGACATCCTGCGGCAAAGCAAGCTGATATCGTGGTGAAAGGGCAAGAACTGGTTGCCAAACTGAACCTGACTGTCGATCGTGTCTCCAAGTGGGGATCTGAAAACCTGGTCGAGTTTACCGTCAGATAGGAAAGGGTTAATGCCAGAAAAACCCAGGCATGTGCATTCTCGTCCAAGATAACTCCATTTCTTACTCCTCACTCTCTTGAGAGCTCTCCTTTACCCATTTCAGTAGACCTCAGCATTCTTGGCATAAACATCGGCCACGAACTGACTCCAAAATGCTACATCGAGAGTATTATTTTAATTGCCTCCCGTAAGTTGGGTATTCTCAATAAGGTGAGGCGGTTTTTCACTACCGAGCAGCGCTGTTTGCTGTACAAAGACTCAGGTGCAATCGAGTATGGAGTATTGTTCCCATCTATGGGACGGTTCGCATTATTGGAGATGCTGAGGTTACAGCCTCTCTTGAGGACCTCCAGCTGCGTAGAGACATTCCTTCTCTCAGTTTCTTTTACCGAAATTACTACGGAGAGTGTTCTGAAGAACTTTTTGATCTAATCCCGCCCTCTCCTTTCCTGTCTACGCGTGCTGGTCTTAGGAACCACCGTCATACTGTGCAGAATATCAGCACTCGTACCAAAAAATTTGGCAAGTCGTTCCTCTGTAAGACCATTCGGTTTTGGAATTCTCTGCCGGCGCATGTGTTTCCCAGTTCCTATAATCCCGGGTCTTTTAAGCGGGGCGTGAAACGGCATTTATTCACTATTCAGGCCGTCATGAATGGGTGCGCTTGTTACCGTGCTTGTTCCACGGTGGGTAGCGCTCTCATTATTTTAGACTACATCGGTTGCTTACCATCAGGCAGGATGTAGTCACTATGACGTGTCACATAAAAAAAAGATACATATTAGGCTCGTTTTATTTAATGGTAAAGCTTGTTTTAGTAAAACTGCAGCTAACTACCACCAGCTAATCTAAGTCTGGGTGTAGCGCATCTATACTTTTACCCGTTTTGGTGCACGTTTCCGTTTCCTCTGATGATCAATTCCCAAAATTCACTTTTACTAAAATAGCTGTTCGGGTGTTACCCAATAAATTCACCCATTTTCTACTGGCTCTATATGCAATTTCCTGAAATGTGCACTTTTAGTTAATTATAATAGAGCGGGTCAGTATTTCACGCCGGCCCACCGTTTACAACTGTATAAAGCACAGGTCAGGCCTCATATGGAATACTGCTCCCATCTCTGGGCTGGAGCACCCCAATACCAACTCCTTCCATTTGACCGCATTCAACGCAGAGCTGCTCGAATTGTCGGCGACGTGGTTATTTCAGGTCGGCTCGATCCACTGGCTCTTCGGAGAGACGTTGCGTCTCTCTGTATATTGTACCGTATATATCATGGGGAGTGTTCTGAGGAATTGTTCGGCTTGATCCCTGCGGCTAATTTCCTTCACCGCACTACACGCAATCGACTGTCATTCCATTCACATCACCTTGATGGATGGCGGTCTACTACTGTGCGTTTTTCAAGAAATTTCTTGCCTCGAACTACAGTGTTGTGGAACCAGCTCTCGGCGGCGGTATTTCCGGACCGTTACGACTTAGGGATCTTCAAGAAACGAGCCTATTCCTTCCTTAAAGGCCGGCAACGCGCCTGCGATTCCTCTGGTTTTGCGGGTGTCCATGGGCGGCGGTGATTACTTTCCATCAGGTGACCCGCTTGCTCGTTTGCCTCCTTCTGCTATAAAAAAAAAAATAATAATAATAAATTATCCAATTTACCTATTTTCTACTGCTTATAAATGTCGTTTTCCTGAAATGTGCACTTTTTCAAATTAATTACATACTTTACAAATGCACACTTTTTATTTACATACCCACGACCTTTTATGTGATTTCTTGACCTATATTTTCTGTATTTAACCTGTTACCTATGATACTTGCTGAATTGTCCTTTGATCTTGCAACTTTCAATATAACGTTCTTTTCATGCAGCAATCAATCGATACACCGTAGGCGATATCGCGACATTCGATATGGCAACTTTCCATATTACGTGTGTAACCCCAATATAGGAAGTACTAGAGTTTATAAAAGTGGTGGTTTTAAAAAATAGGATTTTAAGGAAGTGAATAAATAAAGAGTTTAGGAATCATTCGCAATAGTAGTTTGAGGACAGTGTGGTTATTAATAAATGAACATTTTTAGTAAGTGTCCAATGTAATATGTACCCCATATAAACGAAGTGTGGATTTTGGTAATTGATAGGTATAAAATTTGGGTGCGTATCATTTCATATAATGACAAATGAACTTATTTTAAAGGACATAACGTTCATTGGATATATTTTTAACTTGTTCTAAATACACTTCCTATTATCAACATTACGTATATTATTCACTAGCGGCCGCTCGCGGTTTACCCGCGTGGTTCCCGTTCCTGTAGGAACATCGGGATAAAAAGTATCCTATGTGTTATTCTAGGTTATAAACTATCTGCATACTGAATTTCATCTAAATCCATTTAGTAGTTTTTACGTGAAAGAGTGTTACTGTTTCACGACATAACATAACATCCATCCATTCTCACAAACTTTTGCGTTTATAATATTAGTACAATTTAATATATTTCTCATAATTCTCTAATAACTTTTTCTATAAAGCTATATTGGTAGAATAATCATATTCTACAACATCATTTGATATAATTTTTGCTTTTAAATAAAAATAGCATTTAACCCTAAATCGATTTCAAATATTGTCTTAGAAAGTTAATACGTTGGGTTTTCGTTGAGTTTGTGCTAAAAATTCAGTGACAGAAACGAATCGCGGCAAAACCGACACCACGTAGACTTGTCTGCCCAACGCTAGAGTGTAATTTAAGCCAGTGGCCTGTTATTCCCAGGGGCAAGGCGGCACAGACATATTTTTCTTAAATCTCGTTTTTCGCAAAAAATGTTTATTAAATATACATTTTTTGCGATTAATAAAGGTTATTATATAACGTAAATGATAAAAAATTTAAACCTTTATGTAATTTTATTGAATAATAGCCTTTCTCTCCTCTTCTACACACCATTCCGTATCAGATGTATATCAATAAATATTGAGTATTGGGACTAGGCAATGAGGATCCAGGAATCCATGTTTCACTCAATCAGCCCAACGTCGCTCTATGCTGTTAGATGTATGTGCAGTCTTTATTCCGATACTCGCCTATTAGGACACCCAAAGGAAGAGATTGTAGAATTTTTTCACCGCTACGCGAAATTTATTTATCTATTTATTTGCATGGTATTTGTTACAAGGTAGTATAAAATATGCATTGCAGTAAACATGTGACACCCTGCAAGGGCACCCGTTTATACAGCACCATTTCATAAACGAGACGATTTGCGGTTGACGGTATTTACTATAATTTCAGGTAACAACAACAACAACAACAACACTTAACACGCACTTTTCGATTACTTAAATGTTATCGAAGATATAACTAGCTTAAAAAACAATTTTCCATAGAAACTTACTGGACATACAATTATTTTTAAATGCAGTATTCACCCAGGTTGTGGAAAACTTTATTTAGCAACCACTTTCTCAAATTAAATTTAAATTTAGGCAACTCAAGAACTTGAATGTGTAACGGTAGGTAATTGAATACTTTCATGCTAGTTATGCTAGCTAGCAGGCTTATTGGCAGGCACTCTTATACCATGTGATGATTAATTCTTGAAAACCTTGAATTATATTGATATTTGTTGCGAACATTTGGTCGTGCAGCGGCTTTATTTTCAAAGTACTTTGGATTTTGCATAATAAATATTGTTGACTCTAAGATAAAGTAGTTGTTATTGTAAGATAGCCTTTTTCCTGAAATATATTTATCACTGTTTCATTCAAATGCATGTTGTATATTATGCGTAACAAACATCTTTCAAAAACCGGTTGCGCGATAAGGAAACATATTATTAGATGCGTCGTCACACGAATTTACAAAATGATCGCGATGCAACGCTTACATCCTTACGTCATCCTTCTGTTTTATATCAATCAGAAACTAACCTTATGCCGACGTGGTTTATAATTTAATAAAGCTTGCATTTTGCATACTTAATAGATAATAGTGTCATTCGTGTCGTAAATAAGTTAAGCTATTGTTTAACAATCTCCTTTTGTCAAACGATAATTATTACTCGTAATTTGTTACGATAAAAATATTCAAAATGAATAATTTTGCTTTCCTCGTTTCCTTTAGACTACTATCACTAACACAATATTAAAGATTGAAGGACTAGTACAAACAAGTCCTTTAAACGAAAGTGCTTTTCTGCTCTATGATACTACTGTGTACTATGTAAAAAGTCTACAAGTAAAAACTATTATTTGTTTTGGGTTTTTTGCAAAATCTTTTTCTTCTTCTAAAAATAAAAAATAAAAATATATACTACTCTGTGTAAAAAGTATCGGGAATATGTCAATAAAAAGACCCGCGTAAAAGAGTTCGTTTTAATTTTTTTACTGCATGTTGCTAGCACTGTACTGATTTACCGCGCGAAATTTGAGTGGGATCTGTCATTTACTTTGTTTAAAACTGCACTTTTTGTTGGTCATAGTTTTGAGTCCTCGGCGATTTTTACAACTGAAATTTTGTGTTTCGAATGATATTTCATGTGGAGAATCGCTCAAAATGTTGCAAAAAACCTACGGCGAATCTTGTATATCAAAAACAAGGGCATATGAATGGATGAATGGATGACAACTCATGGATGCTGCACCATGATAATGCACCATCACACACAGCCATTATTGTGAAAGAGTTTTTAGCGAAAAATTCAACAAAAGTTCTTGACCAAGCACCGTATTCACCTGATATGGCTCCGTCTGACTTTTTTCTATTTCCCAAGTTAAAATTACCACTTCGAGGAAAACGTTTTGAGTCGATAGAAGCCATAAAAGAAAATTCGCTGAATGAGCTGAAGGCCATACCGCAAGTAGCTTACGAAAAATGTATGGAGGACTTGGTGAAGCGGTGGAGATGTTGTATTGCAAGCAATGGTGCTTACTTTGAAGGCGATAAATTAAATTTAGATGAATTTTTTGTTTTATTGAACAATTTCCGATACTTAGTACACAGAATGTATATATATATAATCATTCTCAAGAATGTTCATTTAATCCACAGATAACATAACTACTATTTATGTTCCGTTTATACTTTCAAATTTCATTTTAAGCAACTCGTGTGGTATTGAGTATAATAATTACGTACAAAACTTTTTTAGATATAATTTATGTTTGTATTATTGATTTTGTAATATGATTTGTTTAATTATATAATTTGCGTTTGTAATTTAGAACATAAAAGTAAAAACACGAAAATGAAGTTAAATTCAAGTTCAGTTTGATAAAAACTTTTTTCAGGCAGCAGTGACAGCAGGTCGGCATTGCATTTATTGTCTAAACTTCTTGGCGGGAAAGTGAAGCGTCATGTCTGCAATTTTGATTTATTTTCTAAAATTTGTGTTTTTTTAAACATTAATGTGAAATAATGGTGGATTATTAATCGCTATGTGTTTGTAAACGTGCATAAGTGCATAAACCATGAGGTTATCACTATTTTAATCAATTTGTACCGTTTGCGTTGACAGAAAAAAAATAATCACTACTTAAACTAGCATCCTCTCGTAACTAAATTGAGACAATGTTTAGGCCGAGGTTTAACTTTTTTTGTAGTAAAAGATGTGGTGTCTCCGTTTTACTGGAGGGCGGGTAAGTAAATGCTAGGCGCAGTGGACTGTATGAGCGGGGGCGGTTATCACATATATAAATATATAGAAAGGGGCAGTTTAAACGAAGGAAGCCAAGGGCGGCGGTTACGGCCTTCAAGTGTTCCCCTGAGCGAAATAAGCAGCAACACTAACCTGGTAATCGGCGTCTTCAGCACCCAGGATTCTGGCAGCTAGCTACGGCGGCGGTGTGTGGCACGGACTCGCGCGGGCGGAGAGCGGTTAGCGGCGATGGCGGCGGCGGTGTTCGCGGCGGCGGCGAAAAGCGAACAAGCGGGAGCGGGCGTTCAGCTCAGCGGTGAATTCGCAACTGTCAGATGACAGTCAGAGGAATGCTGGGGCGCGCCGAGAATCGCTTGTGCGGACGGTACACCGATAACCATTTATGGTGCTACTACCCTCCCACACAAGGAAACAAATAAAAGCGCGCAAACATCCTCCCCGGCTTGAAAATACTAGGGATTTTCGAAACCATAAAGCGGTATAGAAGTCTCTCCATCAGAGAGGATGAGCGGAAATACAATTATAGCGGGTAATAAGCGGAAATATATGTACATAAATAGGTTGATATGAAGCTAAGTTAAACAAAAATATATATAGGACTACATTGGGATTAAAATAAACTAAATAAGTGCAGATATAACTGTATTAACTATTGCGTAGCCAGTGGGCACAATTTCACAACAGGACGTTTGTACGTGCCAGTTGTTGTCCGTACAGAAGCGACACGAACTACTCCGTCTTTCCCTGGGAAGACTTGTTCTACAATGCCAGTAGGCCAGCGTAGAGGCGGAACATCGTCTTGGTGAATTAGTACGAGAGTACCGGGGCTAACAGAGACGTCAGGTGTATTCCATTTTTGTCTTAGTTGCAGGGTGTGTAAATAATCTACACGCCACTGCTTCCAATAACCACGCACCAAATTATCTAGCAATCTTTTACGAGCAGAGAGACTAAGCGCTGTATCCAGCTCACACGTGGGCAGTGACTGTAAAGGAGTAGTTTGCAAAAAATGAGCGGGAGTGAAAACGAAATGCGGCTAATCGGACAACAAGCATAGCGGACGCGAGTTTAAGATACATTCAATTTGCGTTAACACAGTTAGAAGCTCTTCATAACAAAGCAATTGGTTACCAATGGTGCGATTTAAGTGAGTTTTAATTGATTTTATATTAGACTCCCACAAACCTCCCATGTGAGGAGCGCGAGCGGGAATAGTTCTCCATTCAATTCTGCGGTTACTAAATTCGTTTTGAAAAGCGGCTGAGGTTTCATTAGAGGATAACAAACCATATAATTCGTCAACTGTCGTTTTGCTCCAATGAAATTTGTTCCGTTATCGGAATACATTATGGATACTGGACCTCGTCTAGCAAGGAAGCGTTTAAATGCGTCTAAGAACGTCTCAGTGCTGAGATCTAAAGCGATTTCAATATGCACTGCCTTTGTGGTTAAGCAGATGAAAAGGCAAATGTAGGCCTTTTGGCTTTTGACGCCACGTCGACGTTTTTTTCTTAGGTGAGGTGGGGCAATGTGACTCAGCACAGGCAGCCAATGAGTCGGTGTGGATTTGATCGTGCCAGAGATGTGCCTCATTGCGTCATTTAGCTTCGTATCTACTTTGTGCACATGTGCGCTTCCGCACCATGCAGGCGCACAGTATTCTGCTGCGAAATACACGAGACCAAGCGATGTCCTTCAAACAACAGTATGAAGGACATCGGCAGATGCGCCCCACGATTTACCACTAAGTTTATGCGGGATGTTATTGCGTGTAGCTAACTTCAAGGAGGTTTTAGTGAGATGATCCCTGTAAGTAAGGGACCTATCAAAAGTGACGCCAAGGACCAGACGGTTTTTAGCGGAGCGACTTTAGACTTCGAACATACCAACTGTACTGATACGTCGCCATTAGGATGCGTAATGTGTAAATAAATGACACCGCCGTAAGCTTTCAGGCTTGCGTCACCAAAACCTAGTAGATATGCAGTACAATCGGTACAAAATGCGGCTGATCGGACAACAAGCATAGCGGACGCGAGTTTAAGATACATTCAATTTGCGTTAACACAGTTAGAAGCTCTTCATAACAAAGCAATTGGTTACCAATGGTGCGATATAATTGAGTTTTAATTGATTTTATATTAGACTCCCACAAACCTTTCATGTAAGGAGCGCGAGCGGGAATAGTTCTCCATTCAATTTTGCGATTACTAAATTCGTTTTGAAAAGCGGCTGATGTTTCATGAGCGACAAAAAGAAACTAAGTATATAAATTTTCCAACTGTCGTTTTATATTGCGAAATTATCCAATAGTGTTGCCTTTATTATTAAAGACATAACAAGATGCGAGCCAGTGTGACAGTTGGAGCGGTGGCAGTCATCGATACGAAGATCGACGATGTGATGATGTCGCGGCAGCAGCATTCTTACAAAAGTATTAATGTTACAAGGAGCGGAGAAGAATGTGTTCTGCTATTTCTAAATGAGAAACTTTAATCCGCGGGGACTAGAGTAATTTTATTTTTATAAAGCGTAAAACATAAATTATTATGCGTAAATAATTGTTTCCAGGACGAGACCTGGAGTGCGAGTTTAAGAAGCAGATGCATAACGGAAGATTAATTTCGGGTACATCTTCAGTTTGAGAATGCTCGAAAGGCACAATAGGCCATGTGGATATAGGGCTATGAGTCCACATTGGACCATGTCTCCACAAAAAGTATTTGAGAGGGCAAAGGTCACGCGAAACACAATTACTGGGGTTCACAGTCCCAATGGAAGAAGCGATCAGGAGATAAATTATCCTGTATTATACTAACACGGTTGGCAACAAACGTTTGCCAACGGTGCGGCGAAGAATGTATCCACGATAACGCGATAGTAGAATCAGAAAAAGCGAATATATCTTTTAATAGGATAGCGATTATGTAATATGTGGTAAACTTGATTTATTAGCTCAGACAAAGCAGCGCGGTACATAACTCGAGCCTAGCGAGTGTTATTGTTTTTAGCGGAGCGACTTTGGATTTCGAACATAGGTACCAAATCTATTGTGATACGTTGCTATTAGGATACGTAAAGTGTAAATAAAAGACACAGCCGTTAGCTTTCAGGCTTGCGTCACCAAAACCTAGATGTGCAGTACAATCTGTCGAAATTCCTAAATGCCGCGGTATTTATTTGAAAATGCGATAAAAGTGGTAATTCACTTTGAATTAAAAAAGCGGTTGATAATTGGTTGAGGCGGTTCCTCATCCCAATCCATTTTAGCGAGCCACAAGTCTTGTAATAACAATTTGGCATAAAGTATAACAAGCGACTAAACCTAAAACCTAAAACGTCAAATAAGCGGGTTATTAAAGAAAGAATTGACGTTAAATTACGTTCGGTTTATTATTAAGTATCAAAATAATGTTTGGCGTAAAGCCGGACGCGAAATGAATTTACGTTCTATCGAAGTTAATCGACGACATTGAGCCGAAGTGTGCGAGTGCCCTAATGTTGTGTGACACTGATCGCCCTTATATGGTGAGGATTCAATAAATCGACCAGAAGGGTGGCGCGTTCCCGAATATTGGTATGACCTTGTACATTTGCGATCGTCCGAACTTATATTATTTTTAATCGTACGCACTGGCTTGAGTTCTGAAAATTTTAAATTTTTATTTAAATTTTCCTTTAGTAAAGGACCAAAGGACAACGTCGTATTAGTCCGTTCCATTGTAGATATTTCTCCAATAACAATATAACCAAGCGTAGTTTCAAGCGCATATGGTACTATCTGAACAGCGTTCGTACGATCAGCTGATCGCGACGGCGGCGGCGTGGAAATAATTTTATTTCCAAGTATTATATGTGGAAACATTTGAGCGCCAAGTATAACATCAATTTCACCAGGAATATTCCACGAATCGTCAGCTAACGGTAAGTTTGCGAAATTATTAATAAAGTCTGAATTAATAATTTGGGTAGGCAGATAATCTGTAATTTGGTTAACTACTAAACATAACAAACTGTATTGAGCATCCGTATAGCGCGATTTAATCCTGAGCGGAACGTATCCTAAAATAGGTGTACTAATCAGTCCTACAGTTTTTATGTTAGTGTTATTAAGCGGTTTAATTTTTAAGTTTAATTTCTTACAAGATGCGAGCGTTATGAGATTGTTTTGTGAAGCACTATCTATTAAACACCGTATAATAGCGTTATTGTTATCAGAAGTAGGCACATAAACTTGAGCGGTTGGCAAAACAGTCGTATTATTCTTAATCTGAGTGCGCGCGCAGCTATCATGAACTGCGAACGTGCCGGCTGTGTCGCTGCTGTGTAAACACAAAGACTCGCGCGGGCGGAGCGGCGGCGGCGAGATGTCTGAGCTGGCGGTAGCGGGCCTATTATTATCTAACGGCGCAACACCGACGGGCGGGCGCGCAGCCGTGTCAGCAGTGTCACGCGAGCGCAACATCGAACCGGTTTCCGTATTAAAATGTAAAAGCGAATGATGACCCTTATGACATACGTTGCAAGTATTAAGCGATTTACAATAAGACGTCGAGTGTTTTGCGCTTAAACAGTTTATGCATAACTTACTTTGCTTCACGAAATTAAAACGATCCTTAACCAGTATTTTTTTAAATGCGAGACAATTAAATAATTGAGAATGATTGGACATATTGCAATATCCACAAGTGGAAGCGGGTGCCGACATTTGACGGTTATGATTACTGGTTAAAGCGAAGGTATGCGACATCTTAGTTACTGATTGGCGAGGTAGACTTCGAACTTTCGACTTTAAATTAACGGCGGTAGGTTCTAAATTGTTAACGGTCGACGTTCTCTCGAGTATTTTAATATGATGACGAACAAAGTTAATTAAATCGGAACTGTTAGGAATATCTTTGTCCTTTAGCGATAGTTCAAACGATTGCACAAGCTGCAAGTCTAACCTTTTTAATGCTATATGCGTGACGATAAAATCGGCCAAATCAGAAATATCTAATTGTCTTAAAGCGGATAGTGACGAGTGTATTTTTTCTATAAAATTATTTAAATGAGCGGGTGAATTAGCGGGCGGTTGCGATTCAAAAATATTATTTAAATATAAGGTACCCAACATTCTTTTATCTTGGTACTTAGTTATGAGCGAATCCCAAATTATGGGATAATTAGACTCGTTAGGTATAATACCTGCAAATACCGAAAGAGCTTTCCCACTCAGTTTACCCACTAAGTACTGGACCCGTTGCGCGTTAGACAAACTATTATTAGTATGGATGTTTGCCTTGAATGACTCATAGAAAAGAGGCCAATGTTCCGGGTTTCCATCAAATGATGGCAATTCGATAGGCGGTAATTTGCATTTAGAAGGGGTACTATCTGCAGGCGATGATGGCGACTCATTACTCCCAGACATTAGAGTGCGTGTATGGCTTATACGCGTATATAAGGTCTCAAAAGATTCCCAGTCATTGTAATTAATTTCAACGTCTGGTTTTTGCTGCAACAACAACAGATTGTGTTCATCACACAATGAGCTGAATTGTTCATATGAACCTTTCAAGTTAGACGACATTGCCATAAACTCAGTTTTCGTTCTAGTGTCGACGGCGCCTGGCACCAATTGCTTTGAAACGTCATACAACTTGGTAACGCGTTTATAAATGGATTGCTTTTTTGCAATGACTAATTTTAGTTTTGCTTCTTCGGCTGCCATTTTGTAGTCGAAGAAACAATTAACGTGCTATAAGCGCGGTTGATTAAATCCGTTAAATAATTTAGCGGTGGGTAAGTGCCCCCTACCACGGAATGTGGGTAGGTATGTGCTAGAAAATAACGACTGTCGAAAATACAGTTATAAATGCGTGGGGTACTTAAAATATATATTTAAAATATATGTGATAAATAAATATAATTATAAGCGGAGCGGGTAAATAGATAAATAAACTAGTTTTAACCCGGGTCGTATGGACCAAAATTTATGGTGTCTCCGTTTTACTGGAGGGCGGGTAAGTAAATGCTAGGCGCAGTGGACTGTATGAGCGGGGGCGGTTATCACATATATAAATATATAGAAAGGGGCAGTTTAAACGAAGGAAGCCAAGGGCGGCGGTTACGGCCTTCAAGTGTTCCCCTGAGCGAAATAAGCAGCAACACTAACCTGGTAATCGGCGTCTTCAGCACCCAGGATTCTGGCAGCTAGCTACGGCGGCGGTGTGTGGCACGGACTCGCGCGGGCGGAGAGCGGTTAGCGGCGATGGCGGCGGCGGTGTTTGCGGCGGCGGCGAAAAGCGAACAAGCGGGAGCGGGCGTTCAGCTCAGCGGTGAATTCGCAACTGTCAGATGACAGTCAGAGGAATGCTGGGGCGCGCCGAGAATCGCTTGTGCGGACGGTACACCGATAACCATTTATGGTGCTACTACCCTCCCACACAAGGAAACAAATAAAAGCGCGCAAACAAGATGTTTAATTTTTAAACAACTGTTTACATAAAAATTGCCTGTTTAACAATATTTTGCAGTTCACCAAGCATTAAACTTTGTTTAAGTGCAGTAATCGGCTGTTTAGCTTAAACATGAAAGGCGACTTCGGTCAAACATTGGTATGTACCCAATACTTATAAAAATTAAGATGATTAGACTTAAATTTTGAAGGAAGATACTGCATTAAATTATTTTAGACGTATTGAAATAATTTTGCGCGCTCTCCGTGCATTCTGAAGATGTGGCGATTATTTCGAAGAAAATAATTGTTTGATTAATTGACTGACACTGACAAGACAGTCTTATATACATTGACAGTAGAAATTATGCTAACTCGTTTCTATAGTGAAAATGGCATAAAAATAACAAATAAATGTTTCTGACGTCAGTCAGAAAGAAATCAGAAGAATCGGAAAAATAGGATAAATCTTGCGCGCACGAAAGACAAAAAGTATTTTAAAAAATCACCAATACGGCTACTTTAATAAATCGGATCGGAACTGTTCTTCATTGCGCCAAACAGTGTGGTTCGTAACGAAAAGTGTTGTGTTTGTTCAACCCATAAATTGTGTTGAACATTTTAGCGGCTAAACAATCTGAAATTGGCGAGAAGGACTCATAATTAGACCGTCTCTGCCTCCTCAATAGTGCGTGCGACAATTGACCACCGTTTGATGAGCCCAACTCCGTCGTATCCCGTTTTATAACATGCGTGCTTGACCTATTGTTAAAGGATGTTTTGCAATTTCGATACCGGCCGTTTCGTTTTAAACCACGATTAGGTGCGAAGAAGTAATGATTTCATGAGCTACTGTCCGGAATTCGCTTCCTTTGACTGTGAGTACACACTGGTTTTTTTTAAACTTTTATGTTGCATTTCGAATAACACTGTAAATTGGAAGGTCGCGCGCTCGCCTACGGTATAGCTGCACTTCGAATCGCGCTCCGTATTATCACATCCGAAAAATATTTAAAGTGCGTTTTATGCGTTAAAAGTAGTATTGGTTCATTAAGAAACTCAACACCTAAATAATGCTACAAAAAGTTTCGTTATATTCTTACGGGCTCCGGAGATATAAGGAATAATATACCACGAGGAAGCTAATTTACCAATTGCAGCCCTGACCTACCTCACATTAGATAGCTACAAACGTGCACCGTGCCGATATCGCCGCTGCGCCCGAGTCGAGCCGAACTTTTGCGGAAGGACACGATCGTACCGAACGTGAGTGATACATTTCACCTAATAATGAGCTTACAAAGAACACCGCCACAGACAACGTTGACGGGAGAAAGCGGAAGCGGCGGCGGATCAACACCGAACTTAACAACTTTCGATTATGACTCAACCGTTAATATTAATACGAGAAAACGTAAAGACCGCTTGGAACAGGAAGAATATAAGAACGATTTTGAAAGTTTTCGGTCTGAGATTATGCTATTTTTTAAAGAATTTGCCGCAACTCAAAACTCAAACTTATCTATTATCAGAGAGGAAATAGCTGAAATAAGAGACGAAATGAAGACTATCAAATCAATGACAGAAAACTATGCTCAACAATTAGAACAGGTAAAGGAGGATATTAAAAATATTAAAAGCGATTGCACAACGACACAGGAAAAAATGAAAAATTTAGAAAAAGAGATATCTCAAATAAAATCTACGGATTGTTCCGACAGCTCAACCAGTAAATCGACACTCCCTTGCCAAGAACATCTCATCCTAGAACTCCAAGAACGTTCTGAACGCGCGAAGAACCTTGTAGTTACAGGCATTTCCGAAATAAACGACAAAAACTACAATACTCGGAGTAATCACGACATTGAAGAGTTTATGAAACTAGTCACGTTGGTACTTACAGATTGTCCAAAGCCGAGCAAATCGATGCGTCTGGGCAAATATATTCCGGGAAAGGACCGGCCCTTGAAAATCTGTTTTGATGATGACGTCACTCCCAAACTTTTACTCAAAAACAAGGTGAAATTCCCAGAGAATATTAGAATTTACTATGATCAAACTCTAGCGCAAAAAAACCATCTTCAAACCATCAAAAGCGAGTTAAAAAAACGCCTTGAAAACGGTGAAACAGATTTGAGTATTAAATATATAAAAGGAATACCCCGAATCGTTAAGGACAAAATCAATAAAAAAAACTGAATCTTGCGGCCGCACAAGGCCACTTAAATACACCTAAGTTATGTCATCATTTAATTAAAAAATATGAGGATCTGCCGCTCGTATCTTCGTCACTCCGAATTTTTTATACAAATCTACGTAGTATTCGAAATAAGGACAAAATCGATGAAATAAAGTGTATATTGAAGGCGATACCAAAGACTATTCACCTCTTAGTATTTACAGAAACGTGGATCGTCTCTGAAGAAGATGCTAAGCTGTACCAAATTTCGAACTATACACATATATATAACTACAGGAAGAATATTAAAGGAGGTGGCGTTTCTATTTATATTCATAACACGATACAATTCAATATAACAGAAGATCTCATCGATAGCGGGAATCACTATTTATGGATAAATATAAGAAAATTGTCACTTAACATTGGAGTTATATACAAGCCTGATGGAGATTCTGAAATCAACAAATTCCTAGATATCTACTCAGCCCAATTAGAACAGCGGAAGAGAGCTATAGTCTGTGGCGATTTTAATATTGACCTGCTGAGAAGTGATAGATACGTTCTTGAATACCTAGATAGGGTAAAGGAAAGTGGATACGACATTCTGAATAAAATTGACCCCATGTACTGCACGCGTGAAACTAGCACAACTAAGACAATAATAGACCATGTGAGTACAAACATAGACAACCATTCTTTCAGTCTGTCGATCATAGAGTCATCCATATCAGACCACAAACAACTGTTCCTTGAAATTGGCAAGTTGACCCCCGTATTAAATAAAAGAGTTCAATATGCAGCTCTGGATTATGAAAAGCTGTACGAAAATTCATTAAAATCACTAGATAGTGTTAAAGATGGCTATAGTAGTTTAGAAAAACATATATTAGAAAACATCAAACTTGCCAAAGTAATGAAGACTAAAGTACTGAATCCACCACAAAAAGACTGGATCAACAAGGATATTCTTAATAAAATTAACATAAGGAATCACCTATGGGAGGAAACTAAAAGAAATCCTACGGACGAAAATACTAAAAAGTTATTTGAAAATGAGCGAAACAGAGTACAAAATATGATCAAGAATACAAAGAAAAATTACTACCACGGATTATTCCACGAAACATATAACAATCCCAAAAAAATGTGGGAACTTATTAATAGCCTTGCAGTGAATAAAGTTAAAAATAGCTGTGCTCCCCCAAATTTAATATGGAATTCTAATTTGGTAACTGATGGAAATGAAATTTGCAAGTTATTTAACTCTTTTTTCTCGTCAATCGGCGCGGACCTAGCTAATAAAATACCGCGTGATTATCACACAAACACAGAAAATATTTTAATGTATGGTCATAACTACTCTCATAACGTAACTTTAAATGAACTTAAACCTTGCAGTGCAGACGAAGTAAAAATTATTATTGATAACTTAGATACCAATGCGAGTACTGGAATAGATGGAATATCCACTAAAGCAATTAAATGCGTAAAAGAACTTATTATTGGAAAATTGGTTAATTCAATTAATCAATGTTTTAAAGCCGGTGTTTTCCCGGACTCACTTAAGGTGGCTAAAGTCAGTCCTATTTATAAAGCTGGTTCTAGAAGTGATCCGAGTAATTATAGACCGATATCGGTGTTGCCCGTTATATCGAAAATATTTGAAAGACTTTTGTATAATCAACTAAGCGATCATCTTACTCAAAAACAATTTCTAATTGACGAACAATACGGCTTTCGTCCTAAATCTAGTACTCTTACATCTGCCATAGATCTTGTCACCAAAATTGAAACTCAAGTAGACAAAAAGGACATTGCTTTAGGTATATTCATTGACTTGAAAAAAGCCTTTGATACCGTCAGTCACCAAAAGTTGCTTCTAAAGCTGAATGACACAGGAGTCAATGGCTCAGCTCTGAACGTATTTAAGTCATATCTGCGCAACAGACATCAAATTGTTAAAATTGAAAATTTTATAAGTAACTCTCAAGATATTACATTTGGTATACCTCAAGGATCCATACTGGGCCCCCTGCTTTTTTTAGTGTATGTGAATAACATAAAAACAATTGGATTGACTGGACGTCTCACATTATACGCTGACGATACGTGCTTATTCTACTTCGGCCAGTCAATTCACAAAATTATCGCTGACGCTCAAAAGGACTTGGACCTGCTCAATGAATGGTTGTTAATGAATTTGCTAACTATCAACACGTCAAAGACATCATACATGATCCTAGCGGCTAAAAATAAAGTGATTCCTGAATTTGAACCCTTAAGAATAAATAATGAATTAATAAATAGATCTTATCAGGAAAAGTACCTAGGATTACTTATTGACGATAAATTAACGTGGAGACCGCACATTGAGCGTGTCCAATCCAAACTAACATCCTTACTAGAAGCACTACGGAAGGTAGCCCATTGTATCCCAAAAACGGTTAAACCAATCATTTACAACACCCTAGTCAAATCACACTTAGAGTACCTTATTGAGGTTTGGGGATCTGCTGCACCATCCAACTTAAACTCTTTACAGAGAACTCAAAATAAAATAATAAAAGTATTATACCATTATCCGTTCCGTACCGCCACAAAACAATTATATAATAGAACTAAATTATTTAATCTTAATCAAATTTACACATATAACACATGTATTTTAATTAAAAAGATCTTATCTAAAACTATTAAATCAAATTTAGATTTCAATGTAAAATCCAATAAACATAATTTGCGAAAACAAAATAAATTAAAACTAATTACTCCGAGAACGAATTACGGTAAAAAGACCATATTGTTTGAAGGAGTACAGCTATACAACAACTTACCAGAAAGCATTAAAGAATGTAAAAGCGTAGAAAGCTTTAAGAGCAAGTTAAAGATGTATATAGCACCGAGCTCCGACGACTAACGAATAGTATTGTATAAACTACTACATTTTATCTCATTTTAAATGAAATGTAAATTTCTTATGAGAATAAAATTCTTTAAACCTAAACCTATAAATACATTTACACTTTATACATGGCTTTGACTAAAGAGGGATTTTATTTATTACATAGTAATATTGCCAAACAATATCATAAAATGGTAGTAAGTATAGTATGTATAATGCTATACTTAGTAACATTTTATGATATTGTTTGGTTCTATGGAAAGGTACGGTGATACACTGACAAAGTTACAAGTTATGCTAATACCATTCTATCTTTTTTGACATAGGTATTTATTCAAAAACATTTGGTTAGTATACAGCTGATTAAATATTCCCGGTGAAAACAAAAAAGTTGCTTATATAGTGAATTGTTACAAAATAACCAATTGATTACAAAATCCTTGGTTCTGTTGTAGTTCATGAACTCAACCTTATGTAGCTGGCGATAAACTTACAACAAACAAGTATCTAAGTATACATATTTTTGTCAATTGTTATATTATTATTTTCCTTGCTCATTCATTAACGTTTATCTTATCAACTCAAATGTGACTTTAATTTCGTTTTGATATGATAGCACGCGACAAACATTTTATTTTATTTTATTTTTTATTTTAGAACAACTAACAAGACAAACACAAATACAATCAATATAAAAATTACAAATACGGACATAAAACTATGTGTCGTCTAACTTAAAGGCTGCTACGGCATGCAATGTGAACTATAATTTTAAAAACATCTTATTCTAAAGTTATTATAAAAAAATATAAATATAATTAATATAAAAATAAAAATTCTAAAGTACATATTACAACAAAAAGGAAAAATAATACTACAACCTTATGTTATGATACATAGGTACTTAAAACAGGTACTATAGGTCTGAACAATGACTTTAGTAAACACTACGAATAAGCTACATGAGCGAACTTCTAAATCTGTTCATGGAAAACTACTACCAGTTGTGAGCTTTTAAATATGGATAAAACGTCATATAAATGTAAAACAAGCAGTGCAACAAAAGTATTGTAAAACGAAAACAAACCAAACTTATGGAAGTAAACTATTTAAGACACGCGTGAATTATACTATTTAAATGAATAAAGCTCTTTTTAAAAACTATATTTAATTTTACAATATTGAAGTACATAATAATATAAAAAAGGTAAGTAAGTACATTTAAACAAGTATTTTAAATGCGACCAAGCTTTGTGAGTGCCTGTTCCTATCTGGCTTGAGCTCTTCATGTTTGCATTCTGGTGACGCCGTACAGCTCTATGATAGTGCGGCGTCAGCTTTTCTTCTTGTGACGTCATAGCTTTCCTATACATAACACCTCGCCGCCGAGTGTGAAGCCCTTTTTTTTCAATTTCTTGTAAAAAATGGCTGGCTCGTTGTGTTGGTCAACTCTACATCTTCTCTTGTTGGTGTAGATCTCCGTTTTCTTATTTTTTCTGAAATTTTCTTGTATCCATAATATATAAGTAATAATGTATAACGGCGTTGTCCAAAAATAATGTTCAGTCGAATTGTTTTCCAATAATATGGGAGTTTTCTTTTCTAACAAATTCTTCAATTTGTAGAGATTACTCATAGGTATTTCCTCTATTTTTAGCGCCTCATTTTTGTTCATAATAGTGATATTTGATAGTTCAAAAGATAGCATTTTTACAGGGTTTCCTCGTAGTTTATTTTAAGCATTGGAAATAGTGTTTGTTTTCGTGTTTACTCGACAACCTTTGGGTTTCTCTATCAGGTAAGTACCATGAATTGATTCGTAGCTTTTCTCAGTGCATATATATTTTATCTTCGTTACCGTTGGGCAGGTAAGTATGTAATGAGCGTCGTCAATTTTGTCAATAATTTCTGTTGTAATTTTATAGTTTGTGTAAACACATTTATCTGTTATTTTCTGTTTCAGGATCAAGGAGTAAATGCAGTCATCGTGTTGGTGTAACTTAGTGAAACTCATCTTTCCGCAATAGTAAATATCTTGAAACTTATTGCATTCTTTTTCCATGTACCAATATCTTTCTTCGTTCATGACCAAGTAAGGTAAGGAAGGGATAATTATAGTATTCTTAAAGGTAGGAGTAGGATACAGATGATAATAATCATACATATAGTTATTTATAATAGGAAACTTTAAAACAAATACTATCGTGTTTAATCGTAATATGAGCCTGTCTCTGTTACTTCATAAAAAGTTATCTTTATTCGGTTTCACGGGAAATTTACTAAATTGGTTCCATTCGTACCTGAGCTCCCGAACTGTGAAAGTGGTGGTTGGCGGTTATTGTTCTCTGCCTTTTGAGGCGTCTTCCGGAGTCCCTCAGGGCTCTCATCTCGCTCCCATATTGTTTAATATATTTATCAATGATATTGTAAATTACTTAAAACATTCAGAATGCTTTCTCTACGCCGATGATCTTAAATTAGCTCTGCCCATAAGACAGCATTCCGATAGTTTATTATTACAAGAAGATCTTGATCAGCTGTCGGTGTGGTGCCATAGGAACAAAATGACATTAAATATCAATAAATGTAAATTCATCCACTTTACAAGGAGTGACCGTGCTTTTAATTCGTCATACTCTATTAATGACGAAATATTGGAAAGGGTGGATTATATACGGGATCTTGGTGTACTTTTAGATAAAAAGCTGCGCTTTCATAGACCATGTGGCAACTAAGAGTTTTCAAATGTTGGGTTTCGTTATCAGAAGCAGTAAGGAATTTAAAAAATCATCTACGAAAACTCTTTTGTTCTACACACTGGTACGCTCACTTCTTGAACACTGTAGCCAAGTCTGGTCTCCATTTTACGATATTCACACTAAGCGCCTTGAACGTGTACAAAAGAGATTTTTGTGGCACTTGTCTTATCAATGTGCTAAGGCAAAGACTTTGGCTGCTTATGAGAAACGTCTTTCTTTTTTTAATGTTATTAGTTTAAAAAATAGAAGAACTTTGCATGACCATATATTTTTACATAAACTGGTAAATGGAAACATAGATAGTCCCCGACTCCTACAGGAGTTAAATTTTAACATCCCTTCTAAGCTGCCTCGTCCCTCCAAGTTCAACACTTTTACCACCCGATTTTGTAAGACAAACGCTGCTCAATTTTCTGCCATGAATAGGATGCAAAATCAGTATAACCTTATTTCTAAAAATAATGATGTCGACATTTTTTCTTACAGTTTACATAAATTCAAGCGTCACATAATGGACACCTTTTAACTCTCGTTTAGGTCTGCTAAATTTAATACATTAAAATGTATGTTTCGTATTGATGGTCTCAAATGCATATTTTGAATATTGAATCTGTTTTGTTTTTAGATTAAGTTAGTTAGTATTTTTCTGATATTTTTTAACTCTGTTTCGTTCTGTTTGTGCATGCCGTGGTAACCTATAATTGAGACAGCATTTAGTTATGAGTCAATCACATGTATTTTATACTTTTATTTAATGTATGTCTTGTTGGTAGCCCTATTTAAATTTAAAAAAAAAAAATCTGTAGTCTGTGTTGACTTCAAATAAAAGTTCATTAGATTTATAATTTTGCTTTAAGATTGTATACATATATCTAATAACTACGAGATAAAATACTATGGTGTGTTATATGCATCCGCGAAAAGGCTATTGCACTTTCTTACGAAATTAACTGTTCGCTCAAACTATCCAAGTTTCTATTTAAAAGCGTATTCAAACTATTTATTTTTATAAAATCAGATAATCTGTAATTTGTCATGTTTACGTCGGTTATAATTTTATTGATTTTGCGATATATTTTAAACTGATTTAAAGCAATTGCCAACATAGTAGAGTTAAATGAATCTAAGATTTCGTAATTTAAACTTATACCATTATTTAATTTGTCTGTAATACGTTTTTGATTTTTCTGCAAAATCAAAATAGCGTTATTGTATCTTAAAGCATTTCCATAATCCAAGTTACCAGTGATACTTTTAACTATTGAACGAAGTGCGTTTATCAGGGCTCGCTTATCTCTACGGTGAACAGCTAACGAACAATACTTTGTATATATTATGTCTAACTTATCTAATAGCGTCTGGCGGACGACTGTGGAGTCTCCGATAGTGGCTGGATCGACTGAGCTTAAATATTGCAACAATGTAGCGATATGACTCTCTATGCTACTTATCTGCTCGCTAAATATATCTAAATTATAATAATGAATAAAAGTGTGTTTACTACGTTATTTCCGGACATTTTGCTAATGAAAAGTAACATCTTTAATATCTAATATTTTAATACCTATATCTTTCTTAACCTTACGAGTAACATAGCGCGGTTTTGTTTTGTGCCGCAATGCATGAGGATTTTTAGAGTAAAATTGTGTGTTTTCCATATATAATTTAGGGTCAGATCGTGTTTCATTATATTTAGTCATAGTTTTTGTTTGTTTTTCTTGTAAGTTTTGATTTATTTTAGCATAAAATGTGGAGGTTATTTCTTTGTTTTTATCAACGTAATTTTGTAAACAAGTTGACTCCAAGTTGATATCAAACGGATCTCTGATATCTAAATGACAGTTTATTATTTCTATAGGTTTTTGTTTGTAACTAAATGTATCGAATTGTTATAGCCAAGTATTATAGCGTACAACATCAACTCATTTGTAGCAATTTCTGAACGAGTTTGAGTCAAGATTCGTATATGTTCAAGTAATGTCGAATGCAAGCGTTCGACAGCTCCATTAGACTGTGGATTATTTACGCTGATAAAATGCAAATTTATTTTGTGTAATTGAGCAAATTCTTTTAGTGGCAAATTTTTAAATTCTGTCCCTTGATCGGCTGTAATTCTTAAGGGTAACCCGTGGTGAGTCATAAAAATAGTTAATGCGTTGAGTACACAAACACCTGTCAAAGCGTCAAGAGGGTACGCTTAAACGTATTTGGAGAAAGTATCAACAATAGTTAGGAATTTTTGTGCATTTACTGTTAATGTGTCAATGTGCAATACTTCAAACGGTTTTTCTGGAATTGGCACAATTTGAAAAGCTTGTTTATTTGGATGTCGCTCATATTTACTTGTTTGACATATTTCGCAGTTACTTATATATTCCGTGAGAAATTTAGTTAATTAAGGCCAATAATATGTTCTTTTAATACGTTGTTCTATTTCCTGGATACCGCGGTGGTTTTTTTTCCCTTCGTGATATTTTTTTGCAATTTGAAATTGACGATCTCAGTCAGTAATATCTTCTAAATTGATTTTATGAAAAGTTAGTTTATACGCAGAGTAACTAAATGTTTCCTGAAGTGTTTTTGTAATTTGCTCAATAAATCGATTGTTGGAAAGCCAAACTGCATAATTTATTTTCGGTCGTAAAAACTCTATAAATAATGATATTATTTCCGGGTTAATATTATTTTCTGATATTTGGGTAACAATTCTGTGCTTTCCGGGAAATACTTCGGAAATCGCTGACTTTGCTGGCGAATGATGAACAAAATAAATAAATATCTGATGCTTACACGAATATACAGGGTTTTCCGTAACGGGGATTTTTAAAATTGGGTTTTCTAACTCTGTGTAAATCGTAGATAAATCAATTAAAATAGTTTTAATGTCATTTAGATATCAGAGATCCGTTTGATATCAATTTGGAGTCAACTTGTTTACAAAATTACGTTGATAAACACAAAGAAATAACCTACACATTGTATACTAAAATAAATCAAAACTCACAAGAAAAACTAACAAAAACTATGACTAAATATAATGAAACACGATCTGACCCTAAATTATATATGGAAAACATACAATTTTACTCTAAAAATCCTTATGCATTGCGGCACAAAACAAAACCGCGCTATTTCCATTTTGCAGAAAAATCAAAAACGTATTACAGACAAATTAAATAATGGTATAAGTTTAAATTATGAAATCTTAGATTCATTTAACTCTACTATGTTGACAATTGCTTTAAATCAGTTTAAAATATATCGCAAAATCAATAAAATTATAACCGACGTAAACATGACAAATTACAGATTATCTGATTTTATAAAAATAAATAGTTTGTTTACGCTTTTAAATAGAAACTTGGATAGATTAAGCGAACAGTTAATTTCGTTATAAAATGCAATAGCCTTTTCGCGGATGCATATAGAATAGAACAAATAAATTTAAAAATATGATTTTTAACAGTACTAGTAACAACATGTCAAAGAAGAAATGTGTCGGGTCCCTATTTTCAAAACTTGGCCCTGATTCTGTATGACAACATTACGATTCCTTGTTTTAAAACCACGTCAATTCTTTAAAATTTTACGATATCTTCCAAATACGTATTCTCTATGACAATTGAACGAAACCTTGTGGAATAAACGCGACGTTGGCGTGACTAGAACTGTCAAAAATTCCACGTTTGTGTACCGCGCGGAATGGTTGTGACTAGTGATTATTTCGGTGTTTTATTACAAAACTCTGCAAAAAAACTTTAAAAGGTAAACAATGATTGGATATTTCGTAACAATAAACACAACACAATACTTGATTAAAGTGATACAAATAACTATAAATGATTAATGGAAGTAGGTACATATTTTGTGATCCTGTAGAAATAAAAATCTTTGCAATTATTTTAGGTTTTTTCTTTTTCTACATTTTATTTTTAAATTAAGAATTCTTTTTATACCCAGGTACACGATATTTGATTGTAAAATCAATAGTTGTAAAAGTTTTTCGAAACTTTCAATCATAACAAACAAACGTTCAAAAACCGTCTTACCTCTTAGTTTTGTGTAAGAGTATTTCAAAGAAACTTATTTTAAAAGAAATTGGTTTAACTTTTTGTTATAAACCTTTATACATGAAATAAAACGTATAGTTACAAATAATTATAACAACATTTTCATCTAAAAAACATGTTTTTGTCAAGTACCAACATCATGGTCAGATAAACTAGAGTTTGATTTCATAACGCAAGTGTGACATCGTAATGTTCCATAGATAAAGTGTCTTGGATCATACAGAAATTTACAAAATAGTGTTATCTCGATTCCTTACCGTGGCAAGACATAGGCAAGACACGAGAATGACGTGGTTTGTGCGCGGTAAGATTTAAGTGTGGAATCTAGATTGCGATACAGAATCAGGGCCCTTGTAAGTTTTTCTCTGCGCTATGGCGTGAAGCTTGTTCTACAGAGCCCCGCGGGTCACAACGAATAGCGTTTACACTGTTATTGATGTCTGCTAGCCTAGAAAACACCTTTTAGCGCAGGTCGTACTGGCAGTCAATTCGTGTCTGCCGCAGCCCGGTGGGCCCGGCCCACTGCCAGGCATACGGTGTCTGCCATGGCCCATGTGAGAATTAAGTATTTTGGCCTAGGCGTTTAACGTGCTAAGATTATAGTAACAAAAAAAATACATTCTTATGGTAACAATAAGCTAGGTACTATTACTAACACTAAAATTAAATAAGTAATGTGAAACATTACTTCATCCTTAATTTTATTGTAGTACCAGTCTGTTATCCAAAAATTGGACTTCAGTTACAACCTGTATTTGAGCAGCAAAGAGAATGTATACCTACATGGCATAATGAGGTGGTTCTTCCGGTGGTAAATAATATTATGGAAATAACGAATTCTGTCTGTGAGTATACCAATCCTGTAAGACATGTAAATATTGAGACATTTATAAATTATGACGTATATCAGTCAGAAAGATTTGCTAAATTTTCCAAAGTTTAATTTCAACACTTAAGTAATACACTTCACTCTCTAAAATTCTTCCCGTGGCTACTTTGCTGCCACGGTCATACTTTAGCCATTTAATAAAAAATATCTACTAATTACAGACCCAACCATCCTAATCGCTCTTTCTATTGGTGAAAACCGCATAATAATCCATTCTTTAGATTAGAAGAAAGAGTGGAGCTAGAGACACAGGAAAACGTCGACTTTGCTTTACAATATGTAATTCCTATCTGTTTAATTTTGACATTCACTGAAAGCCGCTTGCTATACGTTGGCACCATAAAGTTACTATACCTAGGTATAGTAACTTTATGGTTGGCACTCGACCAGCAAACGCTTAGCAAGCAATCACGCGATGCCGCTACATTCTGAACAATCAATATCCAAATATAACAGCCACTGTAGACAAGTGGCATTAAACACTGAATGTTTTTTATTCTATCCATCCTATTGTGTTAAACGCTATCGCTTTAGATTGTCGATAGTAAATTGTTAGGCAAGTGTACAGATACTTAGAGAATGCTTGCTATATTCGATCGCTACATGTCACTGCGCAACACGGATATTGTTCATCAATTAGCACTTTACAGTTTTATAAATAATAGCAGACCGCCGGCGACTTTGTTCACGTGGACCCCGTACCCTGTGACGAATTTTCAAAATGACTCCCCTCCCAAGAACACTTATTGTGACGCAACTAAATTAGTTAGACATAGTATGCTATCGCCACACTTTTTGTAGACAATGGTGGGTTCTGCAAAGCCAGAGTACGTTATTTTGTTCTATCATAAATAGCTTTCCTAACGCACGTGATTTAAGGAATTTATTTAAGTTTTAGTAAGGATCCCTATTATTTTTGGAAATATATTATATCTCTCTGGCTTAATCTCGTAAAGCTGTCAACAATATGTTTTGTTTGCAAGGCTAAACTGTCCCCTACAAGCAGATCTATTGAAGTATTACTGTTTACATTTGCAGAACATACCTCTGTTACAATCTGTTGCAGCGTTGCCCCAGGCATACATTTATTCAACACAGAACCTCTTGTATGGTTACTCAAAATAGAGCCAAAGTCCTTCCCCATCTCATCAGTGAAAACTAGGGTGTGGGCAGAATTTTTTATTTCTTCGTGGTATTGAGGCTGGTCAATAGCAGCCTCAGGCATCGCTACAACTGAACATTTGAAGGGGAACTGAGAATCCGATGTCGGGGCAGAGTGGTCAGGTGTATAAAAAATGTCACAAGGACATGTCGAAGACTCAGACTATGCAAGTCAGAGACAGACATGCCAGAATAAAACTATTTCCATGACTCTGGTTTTCGAGAATATCTGAATTACAAGAAAATAACTCGTCGAACAGGCTCTGAGAATGATTTACTTTAACATTATTACAGCTTTCATTTTCTAACTTTAAAATCGTTGCATGTGCCTCACATAAACTCATTTCCAGATCACTTATACGCTTCAATGCCTGTTCATGAGTGCTATTACATTCCGTAAAAGAGGTGATTACGTCCTGCATCTGGATACATTTGTCAACGATATCTAAGTATTTGACATGTAAGTCGGCAAGTTCACTCTTCAGCTCGGAATTTTTTCCAATGATCTTCATAATTTCCTTTTCGCTGTCATCCCGTTCTTGCAACAAGTTAATATTGAAGTCTTTTGTTGCCTTCAAATCCAGTAGGGTCTGCTTCAGCTTCATCTCAACATCCTTTGCAGTTGCCTTGCAGGTCATCATCATGCCTCAACTGTTACCCCAACACAGCAATAAGGCTGAAAGAGTAATGTATAAATATGAGTAAATTGTTACTATAATTGTTGCAAAGATGAGTGGATAATATGTAATGATTATGTATTATTCAATCTGTCCGTTGTATGGTGTAAAAGAACACTCAACAAAAGATACAACAATCCTATAGAAAGATTTGCTGTTATGACGTGGGTAGGTCACTTGTAAAAAAAGATTTACCTATTAAAAATAACACTTTAAAAAGTTTCTAATACAATTGTGAAAATAATCAACTTTTAAATGTGCAGTCAAGTTCTGAATGTATAGTGTTGTAGTGTGTGAATGTCTGTAGCAAGACAATGTCACCATCAACTTCACTTCCACTATACGGCCGCGCTTATGATAAACGCATTAACTAGATTCTGACACTTTCCGAGGAAAAGGCGCCTAAAGTTTTTATTTTATTTTGCCTGTATCTTCAAAACTACTTGAGATACGAATATGAAATTTGTACCAAAGTAAAGAAGAAATTGTCAAAAATGTATGTATACCAACATATATTAATTAAATATTATGGCATAACATATAATTAGAAAAAGGTACTTATCGTTAGCTGCCTCTAATACGATGAACTCACGTTGACTAGTCAAAAACGCATTAACTAACCGACTTGATGCATTTATGCTTAGTAAAACAATATAATACGATTTTGTGTAGTCATTGTTACCTAAATACTTTATTATTACACACTATAAGCGCATCAACTTCATCACATGATGCGTTTATGTTATGCATAGTTTCGGAATTTGACAAGATAATATAAATGTATGTTGTTCTACTGCAGAAAGAGTAATAGTAATAGTCTAAGATCCGAGTATAGAACGACCTTTACCGAATGAAAAGTATTTATATCAAATTAAATATGTTAAAAAATATATCGCGAGTGGGTTGGCTGAAAAATTTCAGTCCAGTTGATTAATTTAATATTTAAAAAAATGTTTTCTTACATTGCTCTGGTTTGGTTTATGTGTGTTTGTAATGAGATTATCTTTATTTAGACATAAATTTTATTTATTTAACCAGACGGTTGCAAATTACTAATATTGACTTACCTGTTGACACCTGCCTACCCAATGTTAGACAGGAAAAAATAGTCAACCTAACGTTTGCACTTTCTATAGGCTTCATACTTTCGATTGGTACCTATGTAATTTATCTATTATCCAAACCAGTGCAATGTTTAAAAATATATATTTTAAATATTTATTTATTTATATACTGGCCTGAACTTTTTCAGACAACCCACTCGAAGAACCGCTTACACATTTGATTAATTTTAGTTTCGAACCTTTCCCGAGGTATTCAAAAGAGCTATTGTTACTCCAGTATACAAAGCTGGGCAAAAAGATCTTCCCACAAATTACAGGCCTATTTCTTTAATACCAACACTATCCAAAATTGTCGAGAAAATAGTTAACAATCGTTTAATAACATATTTAGAGAAATGTAATTACTTAAGTTTAAGACAATTTGGCTTTAGAAAGCGAAAGTCCACAGAGGATTCTGTACTTAAATTAACGTCTTTAATACGAGCATATCTGGATAATAACGAGAGGTGCCTCGGTATTTCTTGGACCTGCAAAAAGCATTTGACACAGTCTCGATACCCATTCTTATAAAACGTTTAGAAGGTCAAGGTGTTAGACGGGTGTCTCGACAATTTGGCTTTAGAAAGGGAAAGTCCACAGAGAGATTCTGTACTTAAATTAACGTCTTTAATACGAGCATATCTGGATAATAACGAGGGGTGCCTCGGTATTACTTGGACCTGCAAAATGCATTTGACACAGTCTCGATACCCATTCTTATAAAACGTTTAGAAGGTTTAGAAGGAAGAGGGGTGCCTCTTGCATGGTTCCAGTCTTCCCTTGCCGGTAGGTCACAAAAGGTCAGAATAAATGAACACATGAGTGGTGATGCTGGTTGCACATTCGGCGTACCGCAAGGCAGTACGCTCGGTCCGACACTCTTTCTGATATACATAAACCAGCTATGTAACCTAGGTATTACGGGGGTGGAAACTTTTATATTTACTGATGATACAGTGCTTCTCTTTCACGAATCTACTTGGGATAGTTTGCGTTGTTTTGCGGAGAGAGGTATGAGCAGGGTTGTAGCTTGGCTGGAAGATAACCTTCTTAGCCTTAACACAACTAAGACAAACTACATGTGTTTTAGCATCTCAGCCCATACTGGACCAAAAAGTAATTTCAAATTACAGATCCATACATATCCCTGCAACAGGAAGCCACTTTAACCGGCAGCTTGTTCAACTTGTTCCTGTCCTCTCTTATCGCGAGTGCACAATACCAAGTACTTAGGCGTATTAATTGATGACTACCTTAACTGGGGCCCACAGATAACAGCGGTTGCAAATAGAACACGAAGGTTAATTTATGTTTTTAAACGCTTGCGGGATGTAGCTACTAATGATATTCTAAACTTGACATACAAGTCTCTTGCTAAAAGTGTTTTGTCTTACTGTATCTGTGCCTGGGGTGCTGCATCTAAGACTATTTACTAGAAGTAGAACGCACCCAGCGTGCAATTTTAAAAGTCACGATGGGACTTCCTTGCCGATATCCTACTAATGAGCTTTACAACTTTTGTAATGTGCTCTCGGTTAGAAAGTTATTTAATTATCAGTCTCAACGAAGATATCACTGATACTCTGTGTCCTTACTTACTCTAAGTAACAAACGAATAGTCAAGGTTCCATTACCGAAATGCAGAACTGTGTTTGCAATGAGAAGCTCTGATTTCTATGGCCCTAAACTGTACAATATACTTTTTAAAGATGTAAAGATAGTTATTAAATACAGCAACCATAAATTTAAGGAAATGCTAAGGGATAAATTGCAGCTTTTCGACTATGATGCGACAATAACTATCAGCTTTCGCACTCCACATACACAGACACACTTACACACCCACACTCAAACTTATGCGCACACAGGCACACACACACGCTCACTCATACACACACACACACATCCGTACTTACAAACACTATACATTTATTTTTGTTTTTATATTAAGTATTATCTAAGGAAATAAATAATAATTGTAACGAAGCCATAATAGATGTAAGTCATACAACCACTTTGTACTATTTTTTGGGAGTTCCGAAGCCTGTAGCTCAGTTAATACTACCTCAGGTTTCGGCGTTTCCACGTTTTTATTGTAAATATTGTCAAGTATTCCAATAAAGATCATTATTATAGATTATTATTATCATAGTCATAAATCTTTTTGTTTTTCATAGCCATTTCCACCTGATGGTGAAAGTGATCCGCCGACATGAAGCTGTGCGCCGGACCCCGGTTTAAAGTATTTTATTGTAATTGTTTCTGTGGCAATGATCTCACTATTAACCATGTTTACAAGAAAGTACATGAACGCCCAGTTTTTATTTTGAGCTGCGCAATCATCAGCCCATATATTTATATTCTTTACATCTCGTTTGCTCATTAAAAAAGCTTTGTATGCGGACATAATACCTTCTTAGTGGCGTCCAGAAATAGTTTCATTCCTAAATGCCGCAAATGGAATATTATAGCTAGGTGGTAGCGCAGCGACTGCGGGGCAAAACACAAAATGTCCTTTCCCTCCCCCGTAACACCCGATGCGACACACCAAGCGCTAACATAAACGCACTAACACCCGACGCGCCGTACTTGATACTTAACATAAACGCACTATCTTGTAAATTTAGTGCGCTTTAATAAGTACGGGAATTAAATCATGTTGTGTAATTCTAATAATAAATGCATTATCTCAAGTTGATGCTATTATTATATGCATGGCGCCAATATTGACCCTTAAGTTGCCAACAATAAAGGCATCAACTCAAATAATACATTCTTCTTAAGTAAAACTGCTATTGAAGTCTTAGTTAGTGCGTTTATAATATCTGAAAAACCGTGTTACTGGTAGAATACATCAAAAGTTACTTTGAAAAGTTGGTAGATCTCGTTTTCCTGATTTCAGATATGTATATAAAACTTAAATCACTCAAAAAATCGAGATGATGCGTTCATCATAAGCGCGGCAGTATATAGTCAAGTCAAGAGAGGTTAACCAAGATAAATCGTAATTGAGGTGTGACGATACTCACTATTATGTGAGATTTGTAAAGTTGATAGATGTATTAGTGTGAGGAACATGTAGTAACAAATTAAAGAAAAAATAAAATAAAAATAAGACCAATCAATACGTAGTGGAATTAACTTTCACAATGATAACATGCTAATTGAAGGTAGGTAGTGTTAGGTTATTTTAGGTCGATTTATCTAGTAAAATTATGTACTTAAGGAAAAATTATGAAAACAATACTCCCCGGGTTTTAGATGCAGCTCTTCAGCTCTGCAGCTTTTGTTATATTATACTTTTCTTAAAAAAAGTTATTTATTTTTGCTGGCCGTTGACAGCTCCGGTATAGTCGAAAATTTCAATAAGACGAAATTCAAATATTATTGCATAGACACTGATGCAAACACTCGTACTTATATTTTGTCACAATATGTTCACGTTAAACACAATTTTATAGATACTTATCAATGATTTTTAATGAAAATTAATTTTTAAAGTGGAAGCTAAGTTTTGACAACTCTTCTAGCCTGGGCATAGACACATGTTTAACGGGAGCAACCCGACATTTAGCAGCAATGAATGCAATGCGAATCCCGCCGTTACTTATCCAACGCCAATATGCATTGCAAAAAGAAAAAAGAAATGAAAACAAAATGAAAACAAAATAAAAGAGGAAAAAAAAACACATATTAGCTCCTCAAGCTCTAAGTGTAAAATAAGAAATATGAAAAGAGAAGAAGTAAAATGCAATAATAAGTATAGAGTACATATATTAGTTGTAAGATAGTAATTCAAATGAGAAAGAAATGTAATAGAAATAAGAAAACAAGATTGTATAAAACAAAATAGAAATAAAAAGAAAAGAGATGTAAAGGAAAATAGTAGAATAGTAATAAATAAAATAAATAAATAAATCTTTCCAACAATCACACCAATTATCTAGCCCAAGAGAAGCTTCGAAGAAACTCGTTAAATGGTTACTAGACAACGGATAAACATACTTAAAATACTTAAATACATACTTATTATACATAGAAAACACCCAGACCCGAGACAATTGAGAAAAACAATAATTTCTAAATTGACCCGACCGGGGATCAAACCCGGGACCTCAGAGATGGCGACACCATGAAAACCGGTGTACAAACCACTCGACCAAGGAGATCGTCTAATAATATAGTAAAAATAAAGTAATAATATAGTAAACATATTATTATAATAACTGTAAGTAATATGAATAAGAGAAATAAGAAAAATATATTGTATAAATAAATTAGTAATAAAATAAGAGATGTAAAGTAGAATTAAAAGAAAGGAAACATGAAACAGTGTAGAGCTCTTCAAGCTCAGGTTTACTAACCCCAAATAGACTAGAAAGAAAAAGAATTACAAGCAAAAAAAGTCCTGCAAAAAAGCGGGGAGCAATGTATTAAAAAAAAAAAGCCAATACGCTACGGCACCTTAGAGCATTCATGTACGGCACACATAGCTTTAGTAGACGCGTCGCAAAACATATGCAACTCTAAGTTATTGTATAGAGAGGGGGGCACGTCAGCCGGCGGCGGCGCCGTTAATGAATCAGCCTTAATGCCTGCTGCGTAAATATCGCCCGTATTGTAGTATCTAGGTAAATAAACTTTACTAATATTTTTTAATTGGCTAACCCAAACGCGCCATTTATTATATACGTCATCGTTCAATAAATCGTCCCACTTTAAGTTAGACTTCCAAGCGTCTTGTAATATAATTTTACCGTTTATTGTAATGGTGAGAGAAACCCATAAACATCGTAAATGGATATTACCACGCGTAACACCTCCCGCTTTGTAGGTCGTTCCGTCCCATCGATAATTTGCGTTTGTATATTTTTAAAAGACAAGTCAAATCGCAACATGTCATCTTTCGGTTCCCACAATAACCCAAGTGTTCGCTCACTAACATTTGTCTGATCGAATTTAAACCTTACTGCAGCTGTTCCGAGAGATTCTTTTGGAATGCTATCTAATACCGCATTACTGTTGCTATTCCAGTTACATATATTAAAACCGCCCTGTGCATGGATATTATATATTATTTCCCTAACCAGATTCACGGCAAAACTTTATTCGCATATCTGTCTATATATGGCCGAAATTAATAACTGATCCCGAGATAGAGATAGGCCTACTTTAGATATGTTGCCTAAATATTTCTGTTATATGACGGGAAATAACAACAGTTGCCTAGTAACAAATCCAAAATAGGCATATCTCTATCTCGGGATCGGTTATTAATTTCGGCCATAAGTCATCCATATGATGTTGTTTACAAATAGCTTCTACTGCAGATGGCATGGTTGACATACATATACATATGTGCATTTTTATTTTTCACATATTGCGCTATGGAAGGCGAGCAGTTAGCGCTAAAAATTAATGAAGTCATAGCGTAGGTCTTATCCGGGTCCTTATCATTATAAGAGTGCCGCCACAAGAATCTAAGTGCATCTTGGTCCTCTAACCTTATATTAATACGTAAAAACATATCCATTATGTCACCCGTCACGGTTATAGGGTTTTCACGAAACCGCAACATGATGCCAAACAAAGACAAGTAGATCAGGGCCCTTCAATAAACAATCATTTAAGAGAAACTCCATTAGATTTTGCAGCCGCATCAAACACTACACGTAACTTTTTTTTATTGGGATTATCAACGGCAAAATGTGGCAAATACCAAACCTTTGGTGATATATTTAAATCGACTACTTCTTTGGCAAATTCATTTTTAAATAAATGATTAATTCTTTCTGTGTACCTAAGTGCGTAATCACCATTAACCTTAAATTTCTTCTCGACATTACGCAATCTGTATAAAGTCTGCCCATGAGAATTGGGCATCGAACCCTCTTCGTTTTTCCATGGTAGTCCAACACACCATCGGCCACCGGACAGAACAGCTGTTCACTCCAACTGAGCTATAGCGCGTACATCGTCTGTGTTCTGCCTACACTTTCCACTCACTCCCATCGACTCAAGAGAAAAGAAATTGCGTACCTCATCATGAAACTCCTGCAGCGCTGGATCCTCACTGCTACGCGAACTCAGCAACAAAGAGTGTTGAAGCACGTTGACCTGGGACATCTGGGCAATCCTACCATGTACGCTCCATCCCAACGGAGTTCGAGTGGCATTAGGTTCATTCGGTTTTCCCACAACTATATCTAAGGGCAAAAGCAAATGATTATTATCTTGTCCTATTAACACTTGCGGTTTACATTAATTTATGAAGAACAAAATGTTTTATTAGTTTTTGTAAATGCGAATATTTATTACAATCAACAGTTGACAACTCATGGCAAGGTAAGTTAAGCTGATCAACACTTCTGGCTTTTATGCTAAACATATCATTATTGTTATTTGACACATTAATGTTTACAACCTGTGATTCACAAACAATATCATTGTTACTCCAAGCCCCACTCACACGAGTCAAGGGTCTCTTTCTTGCCTGCCACACCCAACTTCTCCGCTATACTCGAGCTGATCAGCGACACAGTCGAGCCATCATCGAGGAGCGCGGTCGTGTTAACAGTGCCCCCATTCGGTCCTATACATAGGGACTACTTTCAATAAAACTTTAAAACTACTTACATTTAAATTAGTTACTGTCTCCGATTGAATGATTATCTCAGATGGCTCGGCTTGCCGCTGCTCCTTAGCATTAACAGCTGCATTATCAATGACATTACTGACAGGCTGGGAAACTTCATAATGTAACAAACGGTGGTGGGATTGACCACACTGGTTTTTATCACATACAGGTGCAGGACACATATTACACGATCAGACACTTAAAACATATACCTTGACGCTTAACAAAGGTCTATCTGTCTTTACGTAGTGACCTTTTAAACTTGTTACAGTTCGGAAGCACATGAAATGATGCACGACAATACCTACACGTCATGTCACTGTCTCTTTGTGTACTTTGCACTAATGCTGTTTCAGCTTGCACAAAATTAACATTTTCTTGTTTACGCCTAGAGTCATGATGGCGTATGTTGACCAGGTTCATATTGGATGTAGATATTTTCACAGCTTCATCTTTCAAAAACCCACATAGCTTGGTTAGCTTTGGTTGTAAATTGTCTTTTGCATAACAATAATCTGTCCACTTTGACAACAATACAGTAGGAAGTTTTGACAGTAGGGTAAGGTGGTGTAAGAGTGCGCGGTCGATAAGAGTGCGAATCAAACGTCACGCCGGCTCTGTGCGAGGTCTGCGGCTAACTTCAGTGTGTTTTAGTTCATTAGTGATAAGGGTTGCGCTGCCGAAAAAAAATCGAAATTGGTTAAAAAAAGGAGATACTACGTAAGTCAATAGATTTTTCCTCATTTTGATCTAATTTTCTTGCGTTTTGCAAAGATATCTGTTCCGAAACTGTTGGTTTTACAAGAATATTCATTGATTATTCAAATAACGTATTTACTTGGCTAACCGATTCGTTCGAAAAACTTTGCTCATATTTCAATAGATGGCGCCAATGGCTGAATATGTTTGTGAAGGGTGAGGTGTTCAAGAGTGCGCACGGTATGCGCGTATAAGATTGCGCGCGCACTCTTAAATTACATTTATTTTTCCCTAATGTAGTGTTTAAGATAAAGTCTAATTTTACAAACTAAGTATTTTTTTTGTGTACTTACATTATATCTCTCGAAGAAAATGAACTACGCAGCGACAAAATTGTTCGCTAGAGGTTCTTGATGAAGCTCGAAAGCTAATCGAAAAAGGACAGTCGAAGTGTTCTGTAGCTGAATCTTTTGGAATCGCGGAGTCTACTTTGAGGAAGCGGTTGAAAAATTCTACCCCTTCCACTAAATTAGGCCGTTCAGAAACTACATTTTCCCGTGAAGTTGAACAAGTAATCAGAAACCATTTCACACCATATGGAGGTGTGGTAGGTGTCAAGAAATATACAAAGAGCATATTACTGAAGACTGGATCGAATGTTTGGTGTGTCAACAATGGTGGCATGAAAACTGCATTGCCTATATTTAGGTCAAGGACTATATAAGTGCCACTTGTGCACTGAGAATTAATGCGCGCACTCTTGTACAACTCGCCGCGCACTCTTGAACACGCGGGCGTATAAAAGTGCGCAATTTTAGTTTTTTATATTTCTTCAGTTCATACTTTAATTAATGACATTAGTGTAATTCGTTGTTCCATAATTTGTTATCAAATATATAGAGACTATAAATAAATAATGTTGATTTTTCTAAATATGATACTTTATTTTTTATGGGGCCTCAAAGTTAAAATGCGCACACTTACACCATCTTACCCTATGTTCTTTTCTTTGTTATGTTGTTATCGTGCAGGTACTCATTGCGGCCTAGTGCACTTACAACTGCAACAAAATTCTTATCTTTTACTAAAAAAGGTCACTAAACCTTTGTAGTACTCTTGTGATAGTGGGTGTAATCTACTAATATCCCATTCTATTCGAGATAAGATGACATCCGGGTTACCAAATTGTAATTCAAGCGTGGACATCACCTCTTCTGCAGATGCACTTGTTACTAACAGCGCACCCACAGTTTCCTTAGCGGCTCCTCGAAGGCATTTTCTTAAACGCCACAAGTTTTCTATGGAGCTGAATTTACAAACAGTAGAAGATTCTTCGTAGGCCTGCTTAAACTGGAGCCATTCCTTGGATCTCCGGAAAACCATGGTAGTTCCTTTGGTGTGCTAAGACGACTTAACAGGTTGGTGCTTGAATTGGCCACTGCCGTTAAAGTGGCAAGGTCCTTAAACGCGCTAGGCAGCGGTTGAACTACTTCCTCAGTACCGGTGACGTTGTGACTTTGTTTGCTGTCCCTAGCGATGGGCACAGATTAACCCGGTCCATATTCCCAGTATCGTGGGCCACCTGTGCTTTTAGTTCACGCTGACTGCGGTCGATCCACTTTACCCCACTCATGGAGCACCTGGAACTTGAGTGTGGACTGTATTCATCTATTTCCGCTAAGTCTGTAGCTAATCGTTTGTCAATTAGCTCTTTCTCAATCCGCGCTTTTTCCTCTGCCGCTTTTAATTGTAATTGCAATCTGCGCGCCCGTGAAGAAGAACATGAAGATTTTTTAGAATTATTATTTTTTAATGGCGGTGGTATTGGCGTTACAGCCACATGCGGTTCACTTTCAATCTTCATTTTCGGTAAGCTAGCAGTTCTTCCCAATGCGCTAGTGCCTGCTTTTCTACTTAGATCGGCTTTCGGATCGCTATTTTCTTCACCATGTTGCTGTTCTTTACGTGTGGCGCTGCGAGTATGTCGAGTATGTCGATTAGCCAAGGCAAACTATCTGAGTTCTAAGATTAAGAGAGGTAATGACAAAATAAAAATGACATGGAATATTATAAATAGTGAAACAGGAAAGGTCAAAGTCGTAGTAATTAAAAGTAAAGAGTACAATTTAAATTGTGATAATAAAACCTTGACTTCTGATGCTGATGTTGCTGCAGCATTTGAGAGGTTTTTTACTGACATTCCAGTTTCAACTACAAAAGCCTTGATTTCCTCCCCCACTGTAGCTGAATCTGTTTTGATGGAGAATGTTAAAGATTGTAAAAGTAATTTCAGTTTTCAAAAAATTTGTGTTATAGATATAATAAAAACATTTAACACTCTCAATAAAAAGAAAACTGCTGATCTGTGGGGTAATTCCGTGGACGTCGCTAAATCTGTAATTATGACAATAGCTCCAGTTTTAGCTTGCATATTTAATGAATGCATTGACTGTGGTGTTTATCCTGACCTCATGAAATATAGTAAAATAATTCCATTATTTAAATCAGGTAGCACTTTGTAACGTTGTATTTTTTTAACGTTGTCCTTGTTTATAAAATAATAAAAAATTTATAGCAAACTTATTGGTTTCGTTGATTTTAGTTCTGTAGTACCTCAATAGATGGCGCTAGCAGTCTCACGGGATAAGTAGAATTCGATTTTATCGATGCGTTTGGTCTTTCCGAAAACGTAGTGAGAATTTACCTAGTAAAAATAAAGTTGATTCTTGGCTGTATGGTCCCTGACCGTAGCCTGTTCCTAGAAAAGAACGATAAAAACAATTTGACATTTCTGATGTCATCTGGAGGAGTGATGATTCATTTGTAATCGAGGTTTTGATTCGTCTTGGAACAGGATTTGAAAGTAGACAAGGGCGGAGCCCCAGGGCTACCGAGAATCCAAAGACATCGGCCCCGGAATGTAAAGGGTTAAAAAAAATGCCGATGTAAATTATTGGTAAGTTCTTTGCGGAGCATTCAAATCGTTTATTTTTTTTATTGTCTTTTGGAAAAATCATGCCATGTGGTTTTACAGGGTGGAAAGGGGATTGTTGCATTGTCTGGAGATGAACGACCCGCAGAAGATGTAGAAGCGGGAACGGCAGACATCGGCAGTAAGTTCAACGATTTTCTAAATTTCCAATTTAAAATCTGCAAAATCATACCTTTCTGACCAACCACATGTTTATTGTTCCAGATGGGTTTTTTATTTTTATGAATAGGATTTTTTTCATTTTCTTTTAAGAAATGTTCTTTCTAACTCGTAGTTAGAACTTTTTAACGAGTTCCATTCTTACAATGGTTCCTTGAAAGGTCTTGCACCTTATTTTGGTCAATTTTGGAAGAAATGTCTCGGTAATCTACCTAACTACCACCGGTCCCCGTGGATTGCTGACAACCTGATGGCAGTCACATGTGCAGCTCTAGCCAGGTAAAGGAAGGATCACCATCGCTCTTCAGGTCAGTCTCCATATTCGTTCGGTGGACGCCTGGACCGTCACTCGAGGGTTTCTCTCCAGGCCGCCACCGTTCTGGATGCCGGGATCGTCTGGCAGGATGATGTTAGTTCACCGTAGAATTTAATGTACCTAAATTATTAACATAAATAGCGTTTGAGATTTGGGATAATTTGATTGCAGTCGCGAATCAACATAAAGCGACCTTGAGAGTAAAAGTCTTTTGCATAACACCTAAATTGATGATGGAACTCCAATAAAGTTATTGCCTCGTAATAACTCATGCAGTAGAATTATATTTAATTTAATTTGTGTAGGTAATTTTGTATCTAGACTAAACAGGGTAGAATTAACTTATAGATGTAAATCCTCTGATATCATCATAATATTATATGGAATAAATACCGTTGTTATTGCTAGACTATCCATGTATTAAGAAATGAAATAAAAGAGTTTGGCTTTGAGACAAATTACCATCTTTGATTTCTTTCCCAGCATTATTTGAGTAAACAACATCATCACAATATATTTATGAAAATCTTGTGTATGTTCATAAAAATATTGAAATGTTTTCAAAAAACAGTGTTATTCATAAATTAAATACTAGAAGTAAGAACAAATTAGCAGTGCCTTATACTAGGCTCCATAAAATAAATAATTCTTTTAAGGGTCTGTGTGTACGATTATACAACAAAGTACCAAATGATATTCAGAAATTAGATCTTGATAAATTTAAAATCAAAATCAAAGAAAAGCTTTATAAAAAAGCTTATTATAAAGTGTCAGATTATACAGAAGACAAAACAGCTTGGGTCTGAAATGCTCCAAGTACCTACTCCAACAGCTATTTCTAATTGCCTATAATTAATTTATATAGAGCACCATATTTAATTAAACTATTTACATTCAAATTCATATTTTGTATTTTGTGACCTGGTAACGACATATAATATATATACTCGTATTTTTTGTAAATGTCGTTGCTTCTGTGCGCTGTGGTTTCTTGCGCCCGTTCTTTGCCATACTTAAAAAATGATGTCCTGCATGTGTGGTAGGTAAAAAAATATTTGGACGTTTCAAATGAGTTTATTGAATAAATATATTTTGACTATTGACTATTGACTATTAATTAACCATTTTACCTAGCGGTGTGTGGTACATTGATATTCACGATCCGGCTCGAAGACCACTTTGTAGGCTCTATAGGTCTCGTCAGTAATTAAAACAGCAAATTGAAGTTGATTAATTTGTATTTTAAACTCAATTTTAAGTAAAACATACATGAAAATTTTTTGTGACATACCACGGCGTTGCTTTGCGGAAAAAGAGACAGCCACAATGGCGGCAACTTGCCAGCCTTAAAATTTTGGTTAAGGAATAACAATCAAACAGCCTTATAAGTAATTAAAATATAAAACAAAACATATTTGGAAGCGCGTCGCCTACAGTAGTAAAGTTTAAAGTAAACCTGTTACAACCTAATGCTCCTGGAGCCTTTTTATTGAAGAAACCAAACACCGCAATCAAATTGTTAGTTTTTAAATATTTTCTGAGCTACATTCATAACCAGCAACTTAACTAATACATCACAGCAAAAATATTTTTCCCATTAACTCGGGTAACAGTTGAGCAGATGGCAACAAATTTTTCACGCACACTAGCATCCTTGCATATTGTCATAAACACACTACAATAATGAGTTGCCACATTAACGGAGCTGTGGTTTAAAGGTAGCGCGGTATCTAGACGAGCGCAGCGAGGCCAATCATTCATTTAAGCTGTTGGAATTAAACTATTAAATTATTCGCTATCGTTAATCGTCTTGACAATAACTACCCATAATACAGAAAAAAAACACTTACCTTGACCAGCTGTGTTATGAAGACGCGATTTGAGGCAATGCTGAGGCTCGTTCTGCTGTTTTTGCTTTGTTTTGTACAAAAATATTATAGTTTTGCGGTGGACGCACGGACCTGAAATTTCAGGTTTGTGGGTGGTTCACACGCACGAATATTAGCCAAATAATTGTATGACAGAAGAAAAAAATATGGGCGCCAACTGACACGTCAGAGGAAAAAAGATGTGCTGCAAATCCAGCCAGCTTTGGCAAGGAGTTTTTATGCCATGGTATAACCAATCATCAAGACAGATTGAACAGTGTATTACTATTGACTTAAGCCAACGATACGTCTTAAAGCGAACTTTCAATTGTTTATTTCAAAACTTTAAAGAAACGACAATACGATTACGATTCATTATGATTATCTACTAAAAACTTTGGACAAATTAATTCAAAAGGTTTTAATAAAAATTCTGAATTGCTCTCTAACGGACAGGTCCTGGGATCAGGCATCGCTTCCGATCCTTTTCGGTGGCAGAGGTATCCCCAAAATTTCGCATAAATTATTAACAGCGATCCTGTCTTCTACCCACAGTACACACAGCCTCTACAGTACTATTATTGTTAGCCCTTCGTTGGTTTCTGTAGAGGTGTCGTACTTGGCTGAGGCCAGGAGCACCTGATCTTCGACATGTTTGAACAGCCTACCCGAGGCACCTCACTCTCAGCAACAGTAGGACGAGCTGCTTATCCTAAAATTGTACGACCATCTAGTCTAGACCTTCTTGCTGTGGCTAAGAAGGAGTCAGGATGTTGGCTGCAGGCATTACCATAGGCAAACATCGGTACTCTCCTGAGTAACAAGATGTTGACAGTTCTTGTTGACCTGCGATTGGGCGCCCGCCTCAACCAACCGCACCGCTTCAGCTGCGGCCAGCCCATTGATGAGCTCCGCCATCACGGGCTGTCCTGCTGCCGAAGTGCCGGTCGTCTGTCGCGCCACGTCTCGTTAAATGACATCATCCATCGGGCCCTTGACCCTACAGACTTACCGGCAATCTTAGAGCAAGAGGACCGACGGAATGTCTAATTCCATTGAAGCTAGAGAGGTCACTGGTGTGAGACGCGACTTGTGTAGACACACTGGCACAGAATAAATTGACACTGGCTCCCTCCCACATCCGTGCGACCTCCTGCGTGGCGGGCGCCGCAGTGGCCGCAGCCGAAAGTCTCAAGCGGCGCTAATATGTGTTTGTGCTGTACGTATGGGGTGGAAACGCTGGGCCAGAATTTCGGCGTTTCATTGATGATTTATCGAAGCGCCTTGTCAAAGCCTCCGGCGACCGGAGTTCTGGCAGCTACTTGGGCCAACGAATTAGCTTAGCCATACAAAGGGCAACGCTGCCAGCCATTTAGGTTCTCTTATTTCTCAAATATTTTTTTATTTTAGAAGATATTTAAGTATTATATTTTTAGTTTTTAAGTTATTTTGTTTTAGTTTATCATGGTTTGTTGTTTTTCTATCTGTTTGGTGTAAACAAATGATGTTTAAAAAAAATATTGTATGTATATTAATTATTCTACATAGCAATCGAGCTAGCGAGTAATTAGCCAAGCATATGTTCTCAAACTTCTCTTCCAATTTATTACCGTCAACACTGACACAGAATAAATAATAGTACTGACACTGAGGCGTTTTTGACCCAATAGAATCGACAAGGAGCGGTTAATGCCGCTTGTCTAGAGTGACTGTTATATTTGGATATTAATTGTACAGAATATAGCGGCATCGCGTGATTGCTTGCTAAACGTTTATTGGCCGTCTGCCAATGTGGATACTGGTTTCTTCAGCGACATTCAGTGGTTTATAAAATAAATACCAAGTCATAAAAACCACGCGTAATTCCACTTTTGTGATTTCAAATAAAATATAGGATTTTGAGATAGGTCTAGAATGCTATACTAGGTACCCACGCTTTTTGTGCGGCCATTTTGAGAACTTTGATTGAGCATCTAGTTTTTACATGTGATCGAAGCTTCTGATTTAAAGATCTAGCAGAAATTATGAAGACTGATTAAACTGTTATATTTATTAACGTAATTAATGTAATAAGTTTTCTTTTCTAATGAGACACGTTATCATACATCCTGCCTGATGGTAAGTAGCATAAGCAGTCCAAAATAATGAGAGCGCTCCTCACCGTGGAACAAGCACGGTAACAAGCGCACCCATTCATGACGGCCTGCATAAATGCCGTTTAACGTCCCGTTTAAAAGACCTGGGATTATAGGAGCTGGGAAACACATGCGCCGGCACAGAATTACAAAGCAGAATGGTCTTACAGATGAACGACTTGCCAAATTGTTGGTACAAGTGCTGATATTCTGCACAGTATGATGGTGGCTCCTAAGACCAGCACGTGTAGTCCGGGACAGAAAGGAGAGGGCGGGATTAGATTATCTAAGTACTTAAATATTGATTATTTTGAAACTAAAACATTCATTAACTGTACTCTAAGCCAATTCATAGTTGAAACCGATGGAAGTCGATACGGCGAGAGTCGATACGGCGGGAGTCGATACGGCCGGAGTCGATACCGGGGGAAACCGATACGGTGAAAAGTCGATGAGCAGGGATCGATACGGTAGGAAGTCGATACGCAGGTAATCGATACCGGGGGAAGTCGATAAGCAGGAAAACGATACGATAGGAAGGCGATACGCAGGGAATCGATACTGGGGGAAGTCGATTCGAGTCAATAGTGTACTAAATGACCTTTGGCCTACTTCATCAGCGTCTTCGTTATTTACATTTAGTCCGTGTAACGTTGGCGGTGTATCTTTATTTATATACATTGTACTTCATGACGCGACGTGACGTTTATATTATCATCATTACACTCGTATTCATTCAACAAGCCAAGCTTATACAAAGCTGAAAATAGAATCGTTTTATCGGAACAGTAGGTCAATAACTGCGATGTTACGTAATATACTTAATAAGATCAATGCGATTAAATACATAATTATTACATCTAATCATTTTAAATCGAGAGACCGTGACCCCAGGGAGAGGTAGGTGGTAATTTATTAAGTGTTGTTACAGTCGATTGACGGTTTAAAATGAAGTTCGTATAAACTACCGAGTGCAATATATCGTTAAATATTGTGATGGAAAACTTTCTTGCAGATTGTATGTATTGTGCGATCGTTACTTCCGCAGACAGGTTATTTAGATAAACAACTGTGCGACCTTGCAAGGCCGCCGCGGCTGAATCACGCGGTATCGTGACTAAGATGGCCGATATTTATTACACGGATACATATATTATATTCTCGACTTTATTTTGTAGCAATCCACTGCCAAAGTCCACGTTTCACTAAATGATAACTGCACATGTGCTCAGTGTGACAGGTGGTGAGGTGAGGCTGGTGGTGAGTCGTGACACATCGCCGCTATATGCTGTATGTGCAGTTATTGGTCCGTTAGTCGCCTTTTACTACACCTAAAGGAATAGATGGGGCCGGTAGTATTGTATTATTGAACATTTGAAGAGAATGCTAATCTGTTGAAATGCGAATCCGAAGATATGCAAATAATTCGTTACCAGCACAATGAGACATTGTTTATTGCAGTAAGTTTAGGCGGGCGTCAAATAGTTATTGATAATGCCTCTATACTAGGTAATTTTAGTGGATCCTAATTAAGACAGGATGTTAAGTGAAAGGATATTCCTTTACCCTATAAATGTATAAACGGGGCTAACGCAAACTAAGTAACTACCTACTACCTATACATTAAACTTTGGGTATAAAAAGGGGGGTTTGCGTATATTTACTATTCATCTTTTGCTTTTTTGAAATTAATGTTACCTAGTTTCAAGTAAGTATTCCTTATTGTCAGATTCAAGAAAATTCCACATGAAAAAGCTTGCCCCATGAACAAAATCTGACCTTCAAAGCGTGACAATTTCAACGGAAGGAAGCAAATCCGCATATGCCACTTATAAAATCAAGATGGCTTCAGAAGTTCAAAGCAATTCAGAAAGTAGTACACAGACATGTCAATGTGAATTGCACTTTAACTCTTAAAAGAAACGGTTGACTATAACATTCACGTTAAACAAGCGATATCTTGGTATGCGACGCGGTCATTACACAACGCACATGTTGAACGTAGGGTTGCGCACTTTATCTAAAACGAGCTGTTCCGGCGAACTCTGTACCGCCTAACAATCAATGAATGTAGTGTCACCTTTTAGTTAAAATTCATTTAGAAAGTATACTTAACCAGTTTTGGTTTAGCAACGACGATAGTTTATTGTACGTGTTGTTGTAATCATCATTATATTGTGTTTAGTTCTTTTGTGAAAATGTCTGGAAGTTTAAAATTGCCGTCTCCACGTGTTCCATTCACTTTCGGATATGAAACTGAACAAAAACGTCAAACAGTCAATTCTAAAGTCAATTCAACTGTCAATTTTTTTTTATATATCTTCCTACTTTTTCATTAATTGCATCCTCTTTGCTGTCTTCTATGTCACTCACTCAATCATATTATATGGAGATTTTTTAATTAAATTTTTTACACTTTTCCCTATTTTCGAAATATTTTCTTTCACTCAGGCCTTATCCTAACAATTACGAACACAACAAAAAAGAATTAGCCAAATAGGTGCAGCCGTTCTGAAGTGATGCGCGTACGAACATTTCGACAATAAATTTTCATTAATATAGATTTATTTAGTAGATTTACCATAGTTGTTTTTTTGAAAACCAACCGTAACACTTTATCTAAAATATATTTTTAAAATAGTAGTTTTGAAACTGTCTCTTCGACATCTATATTTTAATACAATTATGTAGCTAATCTTCTTCTTCTTTCGTGTCGTTGGTTCATACGACAACAAAAATACAAATAAATATGTTATAGCTACCTAGCTTAGGTAGTTTTGTACCTACGGTTTGCAAAACTGATTGACTTGACTACTTGACATTGTCCAAGTAATAAATATGATAGTTATTAATGACTTTTTTCTATTCTATTCTGAAGACTTTGTTTAATAAAGGAATAGTTTTTTTAAATAAATTGATTGGCAACCCTACGCTCTTTTGCACTTGGGGTAATAAACTTTGCTAGCCGAGAGTGTTACGTACGACTTACTTTATTAACGAAAATATGAGATCCCTCACGTGAACTCCATATAAGGAGAGTCGACTCTCCTAATATGGAGTACATACACGTGAGGGATCTCATATCCCAAATAGTTAAGTTTAAATAAAGACATTGTTTATATAATAAACACTATTAGGAATAGGCAAGGCAGACTGTATGTACCTAAAATTATTAACAGGACATAACGTGCGACTGTTAATACCACCAAACTTGATATTGGTATCTTGTATATATCGGTATTTGCCGAAAACTCCGGAATGTCTTATTCTACCCAGAACCAGCGGTTGGCAGTGTTGGAACAAACATACGTTACATAGACTCACGGCTATTTACCATTTGCAATACTTTAAACAATTTTAACTATTATAAATAAAATGAAGTATAGTTTTAACCACTTCCTAGAAAAACAAATCGGAGTTTTCGGGAAATACCGGTATCAAATTTGGTGGTATTAGCAGCTCCATGTTATGTCCCGTGAAGAATTGTAGGTAAATAAAGTCTACCTATTCTTAACACTGATAATTAGACACTCGGTAAGGTATTAATGGTCAGTAAAAATATTTATTATTACTTTCGCTTTATTCATTAAAATTATTATGTGACAATTTTTACAGTATTTTACAAAAATAATAAATTAAATATTAAATAAAACAAGTTATGTTTTATTTTATTAATGTTTATTATTCAGGCATGCAGTTGAGACAACTGACAAGTAAATGCCTGTATCCCATCACATTATACTTAAGTAGAGATAGGAATATTAAGTTTTATTTTTTAGTAAAGTACCTATTTAGTTTGTTCATAATCTGGTCCGTATTTTATAGAAATAAATTCATTTACTGACTACGTTACATGAACCTGCCGCGCTTATATTATGTTTTATAAAGACTTCCTATATTATCGAGAGTGTGAAACAACGAATAGATTTATATTATACATTGCGTAACCAGATAAAACACTTTATTACCCGAATCGTAGCTACGATAGAAAATAAAAGTCAGACACATAATATGTACACATTTCCTGGCCTTCAGTGTACAGACTTTACAATTATAACCTATCAGGTGCCGAAGTCATACATACATACACAATCATTCCGTTGTAAGTCATTCGCATTTATCGTGATCTTTGAGTTTGATGATTCCCAAACTATTGAACTGTATTCGTTGATTTTGTTAGTAGCCGAACATTTTAGCATCAGCAGCGCTATCTTTCTGGAGTTAAAGGCAACACTTGTGACGCATCAACAGTACATTGCTAGTAGCTCGTAACTGCGTGAAGTAACGCTTGGTACTACTAAATTTACCTAATAACAGTACTGGTATACCTAAGCCGATTAAATGAAACTTTACACAAAAGGATAACGAGATGCATAACAAACAGTAGTATGCAAAAATGGAATGCATGTTATAGTAAACTGGAGACAAACGGCGGCTGGCGGGTCACCTGATGGAGAGCAATTACCGCCGCCCATTGACGTACGCAAAACCAGAGGAATCGTAGACGCGTCGCCCGGCTTTTAAGGAAGAAATAGGTTTGTTTCTTTATGATCCGTAAGTCGTAACCGTCCGGAAATACCGTCCGTCGCCGAGAGCTGATTCCACAGCACTGTAGTTCGAGGTAAAAACTTACGTGAAAATCGCATAGTAGTAGACCGCCATCCATCAAGGTGATGTGGATGGAATAACAGTCGATTACTTGTAGTGTGGTGAAAAAAATCAGCGGCTGGAATCAACACAACTATTTATTTAGATAAACACTCCCCATGATAAATTCGGTACAATATACAGAGGCGCAACGTATCTCCAAAGAGCCAGTGGATCAAGCCGACCTGAAATGACGTCGCCGACAATCCGAGTAGCTCTGCGTTGAATGCGGTCAAATGGAAGGAGTTGGTACTGGGGGGCTCCAGCCCAAAGATGGAAACAGTATTCCACATGAATACAGACCTGTTTGCGCTTAAGTGCTTTACATAGTTGTAAGCCGAATGACGTGAAATACTGACCCGCTCTATTAAGCACACCCAGCTTTTTCGAAGCTAATTTAGCCTAAGTTGCCAAATTTAATATTTACGCTTACACCACATAATATCTAGACCAAGATGAGTATTCTTTTGAAACTCGTTAATATAATAGATAACGGATAAATATACATAAACATAGAAACATAATCTAGAGCCGAAATCAGTTCAGAAAAACAGTTTTTCTCTAAATTGAGATTTTCCCGACCAGGAATTGAACCCGGGACCTTAAAGATAGCGAGATGCCAGACCCGGCGCGCTAAACTCGACCACGAAGGTCGTCAAATACGCAAACATGGTGTTTTAGAAGGGTTAAGGTGGATTAGATTATTTCGGTCCCGATTCAAGACATGACATGTTATCAGTGTCAGTCACAAGTTTATTCCGGTTCTCGATGACGCTTTATAGAGAAATATTAGCACGTCTGCCAGCACGCATAGCAATGAATGCTGTTGTTATGCAACATGTCATAAATATGTAGAAGAAACAGAGTAGGTGCAAGCACACTTCCCTGCGGGACTACATCTATAGAGAGTCGCCAGAACGACAATCCAAACACTAGAGTACGATTTAAAAAAAATTAAGAGTACTTACGGCTTAGCCTAAAAGTAACAGTTTAAGAAAGAATAGTGAAATAAGTTCATGGTCAGTCTATAAACGTCCCACTAGTCTAGTTGGACTTTGGCTTTCCCAAACTAACAATAAATAGCACACAGCTGTTGACTTTTGACTTCCATCTAATAAGAACAACGGCTTAACGTGCCTTCCGAAGCATGGAGTAGTTCAAGGTATTTCGATATTATTAGTCTACCGGTGAGCGATGACTGACCATTGCGAAAGTTGTTTAAATTACATGATTCCAACCCGATAGCACTAGAAACACAAGTGTTTTTTCGATTTATATATTATTCAAATAGTTTTAGAGAGTAGTCAAACTCAAAGAATACATTATTGAGGCGAGTCGATGACGCTCAGCAAAAACACGTGAATAAAATGCGAATGACTCACAAACGGAATTATTATGTATGTTATGTTATGTATGTATGACTTTGTCATACTGAATAAGAATTATGTCCGCACTCTGTAGGTCAGTAAATGTGTAGATATTGTTTGTAACGGATTTCTTAATCACCTATTGTAGCTACGATTATTAGAACAATGTATTTTATCCGGGTTACGCATAATCTATTCACTGCTTAGCACCTACTAAGTTTATACATAATAGTCATTACAAAACGACCCTGCAGTACATTACATGAATTTAATGCGCTAAAGCTATATTAATGGCCTTTTTAATTTATTTATTTAATCCCTTGAGGATCGTAAAACCAGACACAATTAAAAATTAATTGTTTTGCGACCGCCAGCGGGTTTATGAACCTTGACCTATTAAGAAACAACAAAATGTTCAGTAACGGCCAGTACAAAAGAAACAAAAACAAAAACTAAAACCTGAACTGAGCAAACACCACCTCTCATTACTTCACTTGCCATGCAGCTCTAGTTAACAATACGGTAAGTGTATTGGTTGAATATGATAGTTGAATAGATTATTTAACTTTACAAGCTGTAATTTTTAAATAATTTCATCAGAAGATATGTATATTTTTTTCTAAGTGACAATACATGTATTGGTGCTCTCTTAATATGACTATATAAGTATATGACCCAAAACTCGTCAAAATTATATGCTTTCTAACGAATATCGGGACACTTAGCAACAGTTGCACCTTACACCTAACCTTAACCCGTCATTGTGTTCTTATTACCATACATTTTCATTTTCCTTTGAATTTTTGTCATTTACCATTTACCGTAATGTGACGTAAGTACTGTAACTAATATTTAATAAACCTTAAACCTAGATAATATAAAGTATTGCGTCACAATTAAAAAAATTGCGAGTTGGATCGGATCCATCTCTCAGCCAACTAAGTTCGTTAACCCAAGTGATAAAGGGCATAGGGTTGCCAATCCATTCATTCGAATTTATTTATTTTTTAGCTACATATGGAAAAGATACAAGTTTAAATGTAGGTAAATAAAGTATTTTACGAGGAATGCACACTTAACAAATTAAATAACAGTGTCAGTGCAACGTCGTGTTTTAATTTTCTTAAGAAGTCGAGTGCGATCATAATAAAGGAAGAAAATTGTCTGGAATTATATTCCCCTGACAATGTCTTTTATCGTAAACATTTCTCTCATTCAATATCATATGAACTGTGTGGTGAAGGCTTGATGACGGTAACGATGGACTCACCACCTATCACGCTGAGCACATGTGCAGTTGTTATTTGGTGAAGCGCGTGGTGTTTCGGTAGACTGCTTTTGAGGTCCTCATGACTTGGTCACTGGCTAACCCTTGAGGATAATTATTTCATCTGTTTAGAATAAAAAAAATACATATTATAAAACGAGGTTTTAAAAATTGACTAGTTATTCAGTCAATTAAAAAAAATTTAAAAAATAAAATTGTATTGTGCAAACCGTAGGTACTAAACAACAAAGAAGTTCAGATTCGGATAATTATATTATACTGTAAATTAGTTACAGTAGAATAACTTTCGAAAAGACAGTTTGTATTTAAAATTACTTGGTAAATGAAGTGGGCAACCCTACATTTTACACTGCAATGACCGCGTCGCATACCGATAATATATAGCTTGCTTACCGTGTATGTTATATTCGACCGTTTTGCATAGGAGTTAAAGAGTATTTCACATTAACATATTGCTGACATACATTCTCGAACTTCTGAAGGCCGCGTTGCGTCGGGTGCGCGCCATCTTGATTCTATAAGTGGCATGTGCGGATCGGATTTGCTTCCTTCCGTTGAACTTGCCGCTTTAAAGGTCAGGTTGTTTAGTACATGACTTAGACTTTTTTCATCACGAACTTTCTTTTGAATCTTACAATATTCTTATTGGTAGGTACTTTGTAGAAATTAAATAACATTAATTTCAAAAAAGTCACAGATAGATGAATAGATTTTGTAAATGTTAACCTACCTTTTTATACCCGACCTTTTATTGTGGGTAGTAGGTACGTACCTAGTTAGCGTTAAACACCGTTTTACTATTTTGTATAAAGAGTGAAGGAACTTCTTAAGTAGGCAATCACTATAAAATTACCGAGTTAAGAGGCATATGAACAGCTATACGACGCACGCGAATTCATATTCGTTGATCAAAAAAGAGGGAACATTGTGTATAATTACTCCTAATAAAAATTCTCTTCGGGCCCCTGCCTGCCTAAGAAGAATGAAGAAGTAATTATCAAGAATCGGGTTTAAATAACTTCATATCGAAGCACAACAGTCGAACTGTAGTAGACTATAGTCGGTCACGAACAGTTTCTTTGGTTATTTCATTACAATTCAAATCTTTTCTTAATTAACTAAATACCTACATGGTCCAACGTCAAATGGTTTATTGTTTCCACGTTGTTTCCGGTAACGGATTTGCAAATGGTTCTCGATCGATTTTGTTAAGGATATTGAACTTATCTACACACATCAAAAGTGTCTAGGGATCAACATATATTTTTGCAATAACTTTTCTCCTGATTGATATTAATTAAAATTTTCTTTAAGGATTCATCAAATAAAGTGTTTTCGTTTTGTCTACAGTAACGATAAACCAAGTCACCTTTGCATTAATAAAGAAATTTGCCATTTTCCTAATAAAGGGATTTTTGACATTTGAACCACTAACATTAAAGTTCGAAAAAAAGACTGAAATAACAGTTTTCTTTAAAATTTTATTGGGTAACTTAAACAATTAATAATCCGTGTTTCTACCGCGAACACTAACAACACAAGAACATCGGTTTGGCATACTCAAAATGAGTTCATCCAAATCACGCTTTGGAATGGCCGCCCATGTTCGTTGCAACAACAAAAAAAGGTCTTCTTGCGACTGGATACCCTCCATATTCGGCAGAGCTCTTCTCTGTAGCATATCCCATGCATGCTCAATCGGGTTCAAGTCTGGCGACTGAGCAGGCCAGGGCATGACATTGATGTTAGCTGCGGCGAGAGTCTGTCTTACAACTCTTGCGGTGTGCGGTCGTGCATTATCATGCATTAACTGAAATAAGGGACCGATTTGCACTTGTAGAGGAACGATGACGTCTGATACAATCGTCTCAGCATAAATTTGAGCATTGAGGTTGCCTCTGATCCAAATCAACTCAGTTCTTCCGCCGATCCAAATACCCGCCCATACCATGATGGTTCCACCACTATAAGGATGGACTTCCTGGCAGGATTTTAATCGCTGTTGGCGTCCAGGAGTTCTCCAATGTCGTATACGTCTTGTATCCGGTCTCATACCAAAACGAGACTCATCAGAAAAGCACACGAAACGCCATTGTTCTTCTGCCCAATTTCTGTGTTCAAGAGCCCATTGATATCGAATCCTACGATTGTGCATTGCTATAGGTGGTACCCTTAGCGGTCTTCGGGAATGAAGGTTCACTTCATGCAAGCGGTTTCTGACTGTTTGGTCGCTAATTAAGTTCCCTGAAGAGTGATGAAGCCTCACGGCTAACATCATGGCGGTTATTGTTGGAGCTCTTCGAGTTGTGATTTGAATGTATCGGTCTTGTCTCCGTGTGGTGCAGCGATACCGTCCTCCATGGCGCTCAGCCACGGTACCAGTGCTTCGGTAACGTGTCCAAAGTCGACTGATAACACTTTGACTTGTATTAAGAGCTAAAGCCACAGTACGTTGCCGGGAACCAGCTTCTATCATTCCCACGGCTCTGAGCATTTCTTCCCTGCTTAAATGACGTCGCCGCTCCATAATAACGTTGGTTTTAATCAGTAGTAGGGAAACAGTAGCACTAATAATGTCTTCAATGCGTTGTATGTTTTTATAGGGAAAATATTGACAGCTGATTTTCATCTTTTACTAGAAATTGATTGAAAGTTCCTGTTTCAAATTATGAAATGCACCAAAAAGGATCAATATACATTTATAAAATCAAAAATTTATTACAAAGCCACATCTCAATCTCAAGAAATCCGCATAAAAATGCTTGATCCCTAGACACTTTTGATGTGTGTAGTAATTACTTACACAGAGAAGATGGTGTGTTTACTGTAATACTGGTGTTGTGTGTGTACGCCATATAGTTAAGTTACACACATGCATCTCCACTTATAGTTACACACATGTATCTCCCAGTATTCAGGTACACTAGCTGGAGCTAAGCAGGTGTGTAAACATATGGCGTTCACACACTACACCAGGCTCGAACTAGAATAGTATTTTTAGTCAAGTGGCGCGTACATTGCTTCGCTGCTATGCTTAATTAAAACGAAAATTAAAATAATTCAATTGACGAAGCAATGTACCTACTTGCTACCGACTTAATGACTAGCACAGTGCGAACAAAGCTTCATGGACGAGATAAACATTTTGTTTTTGTGTGTTTAAATTGTTTTAAGTTTATGCGAACACTACACTTTGAAATGAACAGTTTTCTGGATTAACTCACGGTTAATATCAACATAATTATTATGTAGGTTACTCATAAAATTTCGAACCCTTTACTAGGTCTTATACATGTTTGCATACCAACCAGCATCGGGCCAGCGTTGTGGGTAACGGCCCCATCTCCCCAAGTGCCGTTGTCAATGTGGCAGAGCCGGTGCCCAGCAGTAAGACGTTTATGGGCTGCTGATGATGCCTGTTTACGTAAGTTTTTAAGAGGAAACAGTACGTGGAAGTGGTATGCAAAATACTTATACAAAACACAGATCTAAAACAGAAAAACAACGTTTCGTAGTCCCCTGTTTCAACCGGTCTCCGACCAGGTTAGGTTGATGGTAAATCTGTGTCGTTAGCCAATGTTGTTCTAAATTTATCGCTTAGTCGGTATGTCGCTAACTGCTAACTGCGCGCAGACGTAGTACTTGCACGTGTAATAAACAAAAGTATGGTGCACCTCGACCTCCGTAGTCGAATGGCCAGCATGCTGGTTCTGTCATCGTCATCTCTAAGATCCGGGTTCAACTCCAGATTGGGTCAGTTCAAAATAACTGTTTCGTCTAAATTGTAACGGGTGTGCGTGTGTTTTCTATGTATCATAAGTAATAAGTAGGTACCTATGTTTATCCGTTTTCTAGTTAAATGTAGCGGCCTGCTCCGCTACTGCTGCCGCCCCGGGGCATAGAACTTAGGCGCCAATGAGATCACAGAAAAAGATCATAGGATCGTCATCTGAGGATCTGAGGATCAGGCGATATGACGTCACAGGGGCAATGCGTGCCGCGGCACCGCGCGGATAAAAGAGGATGCTCGGGAGCTCCGAGACTCATTCTCAGTCGGCATTAGCTTTAGCTTATAGCTTTTACATAATCCCTGCTTACTATCAGCTTAAGTACTTGAATTGCTTAATTTGCCTTATTCATTATTATACATATTATTTCAAAGCTTAAAGTAAATCAAGTTATATCATTGTATCTTAGTTTTAATAGTTTCTACCGAGTAAAAAAGTGCTTGCCTCTTTCACTGCCGACTTGAGGGTTCGACTCCCGGAGAGACTCAAACTGTAAGGAGGTTCTTATTAGAGTCGCGGTGGTGACACTAAGAAAAATCCACAGATCTCGTGCTCTACACGACTTGAAAGGGCATTGGAAATGAACGTGTAATTTTTCTTTCAATAATTTTTGTTAGAAACAAAAAAAAAATTTTTTCAAAACCAACCTTTCCTAAATATTTTTAGATTATCTTAAAATCCTTTGAATTCCGCGTCTTTTGAGCTATCACTCTTTTTTTGATATTAGTGACGCGCGGCGGAGGTGAAAGATATTATTGTGTCCCCGCCGGATGCTAATAAGTATGACCGACTTAAATCAGAGCTCATAAAGCGCTTAACTACATCAAGGGAGAGAAAAATATAAAAGTTATTGCTGCAAGAGAAGTTGGGCTATCGCACAAGCCTTCCCAGTTCTTGAGGCATTTGCAAGGCTTAGCAGGGGAAACAGTGTCCGCCGATCTCATGCGTACTATTAGGGCAAGCCGACTTCCAGCTAATTTACAAACAATTGTAACATTAAAACAAGACAGCTCGCTTGAGGCTGTGGCCGATCTTGCTGACCACATACAGGACATCGCACAACTGGGCGTAGCACAAGTAAACTGTTCAAAAGCAGAGACTCCACATTAAAGGCAAATTTAGGCATTGACTTTTATACAACATAAACAATCAAGGACGCAACATGGTTATTATGACAATTCATACCGCAACAGGTCCAGAGCCGGTTCACGGCCACGCAATCTACCAGAGAAGCACCCGCATTGTTGATACCATTACCGTGTCGGTGCAAATGCAAAAAAATGCATACAACCGTGCAGCTATAAGGCGGGAAAAAGCCAAGGCAGCCGTTAATGGCCGAAAGAAGACTTCGAATCAGCAGTGTTTCGGTGCAACGAGTTTACAGACGATATTTAGTGATTGGAGCATTCGTTTGCCGTCTAGGTACGGGCTGACCTAGGGCTACATGAGCAGCAGATGATCGTTATAAACTTACTTACTGTTTTGCAAAGTCGCCGCCTCAACGCAGTTCAATTCCAACTAAGTCTGCGTGACGAACGCCAAGTGGTCATAAGTTCAGATACCGTCAGAAGTAAGCTTGCTGAACGAAACCTGACTGCAAAGAAAGCTGCAACAGGCCCAGCATTAACTGTAGCTCATCGTCGAGCACGACTTAAATTTGCTCGAGAGCATAAGCATTGGACGTTAGAGCAGTGGGGTAATGTACTCTTTACTAATGAGACCACGGTGAGTCTACATGGAGTAAGTGATCAACATCAGAGAGTATATCGTCTCCCTGGAGAACGTATTCTCAGTGTTGCATCGAGGAAATTGTTGCTTATGGAGGAGGATCTGTAATGGTTTGGGGTGGCATCTCGTTAACCGCACATACAGCGTTAGTTTTCATCGTAACGACCGACGGGTACGTGGATTGACTTCTCATCGCTACATCACTGAAATCCTCGCAGACGATGTGTGTGTACCTTTTACAGGTTATATCGTTCAGGATATGCAGTTGATGTATGATAATGCACGGCCTAATGTTGCTCATGTGGTGACCCAGTATCTACACGACGCGTCAGCATTCGTACGGTGGCCAGCTCGAAGCCCGGACTTGAGCCCGATAAAACACTTGTGGGATGAGCTGAAATGTTGGGTTCTAGCCAGGATCCCTGCTCCAACAAGGCTTCCAGAGCTGCGAATTGCAATTGAATACGAGTGGAATTCAATTCCCCAAGATTTCATCGTCAGGCTCGTGAGGTCTATGAATACGACGATGACAGCAGTTATTATATCAAAAACGTTTTTTAAATGTTTTCTTTGTTTTCAGCTTAAATTTATTGTTTACTTTGTGATTACTAAGTTTTAACACGACTGGAAAATGACTCTTCTTTGTTATATCCTTAATAACCAGATAAATTGATAAATCCCAATGTGTTTCTATTCATTTTATTTGCCATGAAACTCACTTTCTGTAGGTATCTACTTTTATCTTTAATATTTGTAAGTTTTATACTTTTTGAGAAAATTGGATTAGAGTTCCAATGTAGCGGGAGGCTCGTTTTATTTGCTGTCCAGTATACTTAACAGAGCTTGAGACATTCAATCAATCAACCAATCAAATATTTATTTGCTCAAATATGGTACAAAAATTGTCCTTAAATAATGTTAACCAGCATATTCCATCGTATAGGATGTGCAAATATTCAAAACACATAAGTACCTACTTACATTGCATGTCATGTTTTAAAATAATTACAACAGATAACAGAGCAAATAACTCAACATAAAGAACACAATAATAAGCGGCGCGCGGCGGTGCGGTGTGGCGACACAACACGGTAGAGACCCGACACGTCCCGATCGCGTCCGATTGCATCCGAGTGTGTCTTCAACACAATCACGCGTACGATTAACCGTACGCGTAATAATTGATCCTTACACCATGATTGCTTTGGCAATCGCCGCTTCCGACGTAACATACTTAATACTACATTATATTCTGGAGAAAGTTCGTCAATTTCATGTTTTTCAATTCAATCATTGATTAATTTAAAAACCTAATCAATCTTAGCAGTCCGGTAAAAGTATAGACGCGCTACACTCAGAATACCTATACATAACAATGCAGTTAAAGTTTTTATAGCGACATACTTAGATTAGCTGGTAGAAGTTATCTGCAGTTTTACTAAAAAGTAGCTTTACCATTAAATAAAACGAGTCTAATCTCCGTTAGAAATCGAACATGGTGCTCCACTAAAGCACAAAAGCGATTTGTCTGATCACACTCTAAGCGACAATACGGCTGATAAATTAAAAATGTTTTATCTTAACTCAATTATGGATTTAATGTATAACCTTGATACGTAACAGTCAGAGATAATGAAAATTATACGCAGCCTTGACTCCGGCGAGTTCGTTATGTCTACTGACAGTGAAGCCAGTGCACCGATTGTGTCATATTTATCGCACAACGCGAAAGGATCACGGCGCCTCTCGCTAATACTACGACGCACCTTTCGTGCGCGTGCGCGGGACTCGGGGAAAATGACGGACGCTGACGTCATGCGTCATGCTTTCTGATGCCTCTCTCTGCGCACTCAGAAAAAGGCTTAAGTATAACGAAAGTTTATCATACAAAAAAAGTAACTTAATAATTTTTATATGGGCACGTAACTATAAACATTAATTAAGAAAAATACACTTTGGCATTATTGCTATAAATATCTGCTACACGAATATCGTGTACAGGTATGCGTATGCTCATGGCCTTGTTAGCAACATGAGGTCATTAAAACACTAGGCGCTTCCTAGAAAGTGAAGTTATTATGTGGCCCTACCCTGATAGTTTAATGCTTGATTACGAGTATTTGAAGCATATTTTGTTAATATCATCGGTTTCCTTAATGTTAATTTATGTCAAATTGGATTTAAAATTATTTGTAGTAGAAAAAAAAAATTGTAGGTACATCAATTGCTTCCTCGTTCCTTTGAGGAAGACACTACAAGAACTCGAGACACGAGAGAACAGTTGATAAGTTAGCCCACTGTTAATGAGAAACTGAATGTTATCTCAGTATTTCGTTCAGAGCAAAGCGAATATTATCTCAGTAGCCACATAAACAGTTGCCAAGTTATCAACGTAATTAAACAACTCTCACTCGCGTAATTAATACTGTAATCTTACATTACAGGCGTGGGGACACCACTGGGGGCGATAACTATTTTAGTGTCAACATTTAATTTAGGCGAGACATTTTACTAATAAAGGGCTTTCTAAGTGCAGTTTTTTGTTTTTAGTTTCAATAGATGTAATTTTAAGTAGTTAACTTTTTAGTTTTACCTTTTTAGTTAATCATTTTTAATGTCTGGAAGTGAGGAAGTTTATTATAATTAATATTTTTTATTGCACTGAAAACACATATAGAAAATAATGTACAGACAGTGATGAGCAACGGTGGACTTATCTCTTAAAGAGATCCCTTCCAGCCAACCTAATATGGAATGGGAGCTTGGTATGTGAAAGGAAGCAACGAAAGTGCAAACTATCTAATTTCTATTATTACAAACAATACAATATACTTAGTTAAAACCTAATTACAATGAAATATAATAAAAATAAAATATTTAAATACCTACTAAATAAAATACAATAATATATTATACCATACAAAACATAATACATATAAATACAATTAAATAAATATACAAAAGATAGCATATAAGTGCCTATGATTGCAATGAAATTGACGACAGAAAATGGTCCCTAACTTTACCCTTGAAGGATGTAATCGACGAACTATCTTGGATGATTGTTGGAAGCTTGTTCCAAAGTTGCGCCGCCTGGACGGTAAACGAGTTCAAGAAGAAGTTAGTGTTAACTTTTGGAACCTCAAGCATCTTGGTGATACAAGCACGTCTTGAGCGACAGGGTGGAGGCAAGAGTTGGAACCGAGAATGAAGGTAGGAAGGAGAATTGGGGTCATTTAGGATATTATACAGAGTGGAAAGGACGTGCATATTACGGAGGTGTCTGATCGGAAGCCACTTTTGCTCAGAACGAAAGTGAGAGACATGGTCATACTTACGCAAACCGAAAATTAATCGTATGACCAGATTCTGTAGACGTTCCAGTTTTAGTAATTGCTCCTCAGTCACATCTAAGTAACAGACGTCGGCGTAGTCTAGAATAGGAGGAAGAAGAGATTGCGCTAGCATAATTTTGGTTTTGAAGGGCAGAAAGTATTGAAGCCGCTTTAGAGAGTGGAAGCTATAATGCAAACGTTTGCTGGTTTCACCAATGTGAGCTGACCAGGACATATTACAGTCCAACATCAAACTCAGGTTCTTCACTTTGTCGGCTTAGTTGATGGGGACACTATCGTATACGAGCGCAGGAACAGAGCTCCAATCCAGTCTGCCTCTCAACCTACTGCTGCCCAAAATCATGGCCTGTGATTTTGCAGGGTTCACAATTAGACCGAAAGAAGAGCCCACGCTTGAACAGCAGATAGGTCTTGATTCAGAGCAAGGATCGTCTCCCTGACCTCGGAAGGCGTAAAATGCTTGTAAATTTGTAGGTCATCGGCGTAAAAATGGTAGAGAGAAGAAATAGCAGACGAGATTTTATTGATGAAAATAGAAAAAAGTCGAGGAGACAGTACTCCACCCTGTGGCACTTCAGCTGATAAACGAGTCCAGCCAGAAGACGCATCACGGTGCTTCACACACTGCACACGGACAAAGAGGTATGAGCAAAACCACTCTAACACCGGTGCAGAAACGTTAATTGAGCGAAGAGTACCAAGGAGAAGGTCGAAGTCAACAGAGTTGAATGCGCAACTGAAGTCCAACAAAACCATTGCAGTGAGTTTAGTGTTTTCCATGGTCCACCGGATGTCCTCCGTTATATTCAGCAACGCACCAACAGTGCTATGGCAAGGTCGAAAGCCGGATTGGAAAGGAAATAAAAGGGAGTTGGATGCAAGAAATGAGTACAGTTGTTTGTGTACAGTGAATTCTAGAACTTTAGACAGGATCGGGAGTATGGATAGGTATAGGACGATACAGGGAGAAATCAGAAGGGTTAGGATTTTTTGGAAGTGGTATGACATATGCTTTCTTTCACGAAGCTGGGAAAACATTGCGAGTAATGGAAAAGTTTATTATGAAAGTGATTACTGACGCAATGTCCTCCAGTACGGGAATAAGACTATCGCTGCCTACAACTTTAGTGGTATTGAAACTAATACTCTTCATAATGTCATCTTCGGAAACTGAACTAAAAGAGAAGGATAGGCAATCAGGTGTTACAAGGTTTGATGGGAAAGAAAGAGAAGTAGATTTTGTAGCTATAGTTTAGGTGTTTTATGGAAACTCATATCTAATGAATATGATTATTTTTGTATCAAAATTTGGGTTAAAGCTACTTCTGAGGATCAAGGATCCATATACAATACACAAAATAGTAAAATGAATCAGATTGTATTTAAGTCTTTTAAAAGTTATTGTTTTTCTCACGAAACGAAATAGAAGCTAAACTGAGAAGTGTGAATAAAGTGTCCTGAAATCTTCATATCGCTTGCTCCCGCCGACTCTATACCTAACTATGACGCGCTGTCAGATAAGCTTGGCTGATAGAGCTGAGCGTGATGCTGTTTGTGACTCGTCAGAACGACGCGCTTTACATGTTAACATATTTATTTATTTCTTTATCGTCTTATTAACACGTCGGTGACATATTAAGACCGGATAACCAGAGTTCCTTGGTTCAATTCTAAGGTCGTGAAAAGTGTGTTTTGGATGTTCCGATGCATAGCCCGGGTTTGTGATTTACGAGCCCGCGTTTGGCACGCGTGGTAATTAAGCCAATACCCATCAATTGTAGGGATTTCAATGATGGAGACGTGTGTCCAGCTTTGGGAGGGACAGTGTTATCAATGGGTGTAATTTATCCGTAATATATGTTTTAAAAATAATAATATAGGCTAAAAATGAAACCTGCCCATAACATTTGTACTAAAGTAAACTTTTTATTGTTTCAGAGACATCGATTACGCAGATGAATCATAGTAGCAGAATAAATCCGTCGCCCGCCAGAACCAGATGCCAGAAGCCAGAAAAATGTTAAGCGCTCGCACTTTTCTTTAGGATGTTCTGCAAATATTTATAAAACTTTTTTTTAAATCTTTATAAATCAAAAGAGACTTTTAGACATTCTACGTTACTGAAATGGTAGAACAGTAATTTGGAAGCTGTACTCTTCGAAAAACTCCCGCCTACTATCAAGAGAAAAAGAGATGAAAAAAGGTCTTTTAAACAAACGCTTTCCATTTGCTTCTGTTGGCTGAACCATGCTCCAACCTCACGTATTATAAATAATCACCACCATAATTATATACTTAGTTATAAGTTCATTCCTATTTTTATGTTATTTACTTATAGGCATAATAAGTATCCAAGAGTGCTCACGTCAGATCAGGGTGTTACGAATTAACTTAATTTATATTTATAAGAAAAACAAAGAAAACCAAGAAAAACATTTTTTAAGTTGTTTTACCCAGATCTTTATTAATAATGGGGGTTAATCTTTTAGTGAATATATTTATACTAAACCAATTTGATCCTAAGGGGCTTACAATTACCTTTTTAGCAATATTTAAAAATGAAACAATCCGTTTTCATTTTCAATTCCAATTCAATTGTATCCGTTTTAAAACGATTTTTTTTAATAATTTCTTTTATTTAAGAGTTTTAAAACTACTTATTTAAGTAATAGCAACCCCCTACTAGTTAGCTAGCGATGAATGGGCTGTAACGTTCACAAAATAATAGAGCGCAAGCGAGGTGTCGAGTTAACAACAACACTCCGTATCGCAGGTAAGTAAATAATCGGTACCTGTATGTATGGAAGATAGAAGATATAACAATGTTAACGTTATTAAACGGTTCTCAAGAGTCGATCGAATAGCCCACTATGCTTAAGAGGCCTATTACATCTCGACTGTGATTTTGGTGCAAAATGGCCAACTTTGGCGTTATGGATCTCAGAAACGAAAATACATTAACAATTTTGACTTATTGAATAGTGTAGAATAGCTATTGGAATAGTGCGTAGCGGCTTCGCTTTTTGTAAATTTTGCTTAACTTTTTAATTAAACCCAAAATTGCAGAGAAAGATTTTAATAAAGTGAGCAAAGGCACTTTTTTGAGCACATCGATTGAACTATTGTTCTAAACAAGTGAAATAAAAAAAATATAATGTTATCTCTTATATAGTCGAATAGTGCGTAGCGGCCTCGTAATTTTTAGATATCATTGATTTTATATAAGAAAAAAATCTTATTCTAAACCAAAAAACTTCGAAAATCGCTATAAGTTAACTGTGAATTTCTCCTATCTACGATAATATTATTGAGCAAAATTTATACCAGAGTAATTGTTACTTCATGAGGAATAAAGATTTTATTATAAATTTATTATCCTATTTCGATAAAAACGATAAATACAACTGCAAAATTACTACAAAATACGATGCGCCGGCAGCCCGAATTCAACTTATGCTCACAGAATGGAAATTTGTAATATTATGCACAATTATCCTATTTCGATAAAAACAATAAATACAACTGCAAAATTACTACATAATGCGAAAATGGGCATTTTACGTAAAAATCATATTCGAGATGTAATAGGCCTCATAAACATCCACAAACGATCCAAGCAGAGGTGTCGTAGCGGCAGCTACGGCGTAGCAGCTACGAGTGCAACTAATATGAAAAGCTAAGCACGTTGGACACTTGTGTGAGCTAGATTATAATTGTGATTAATTCCAAATAAAGCGTAACCGTTCACTTTTTCGTTGCACAAGTTTCTAAAGCACATTTTTGTCATACTTGCATCAGTCTTTAGATCATCTTGGACTAAGCAATAAAGACCGCGTCAGCCGGTCGATATCTCGATGTTTGTCAATGTTTGGATCAAGCTAGTCAAGCAAAGAGATTTAATAAGTTTAATGTATTTGTAGTCGAGAGAACTTGCTAAAATTTTTGCCCTCTACGAACATCCAACGGCTTGTAAAAACTATCCGCATCCACCGGTTATTAGCCACCTCAACTTGCGTCGCGCAGTAATTCACTTCAAATGATCTCTTTCAACCTTTAGTGTGGTGTGGACCAGGTTACTACCATGTACGTACGAAAAGTGGTTTTAGTTAGTTTGCATTTACTTTATACATTTAGCTGTTTAAACCACCACTCATTTATTATGTCCAGCGGTGAAAATTGAATACAATCATTATGTTTATTTCAAGTGATCGAATTAAGCACTGCGTGATGATATAAATATTGAAATTTTACAATTATATTTTATACAAGATACTACATTGGTATATTTCGACATGTTTTGCAGTGTTTAATAAGACATATCGTTGAATAAAATTAAATTTTTAAAGTAATTGAAGTGAAATGTAAAAATCATAATAATATAAAATGACCGGGTGGTTTTGTTCTTTAAATTATTGTAATTGTTATACGTTTTTGTATGGTATGTTAAGTGGAATTTGTAAAGATGCTTCTTCTGACTTTTGCATTATATGCAGTTCATTCCATTGTTGTAGAACAGCTTGTAACTATAAAGTCGTTGTCTGTACTATTCCAAATTGTTTTCGTTCTCTCTAATTTCAAGGTGTAGTATTAATTAGTAATAATCTTATCTAATGTTAATTTTGTATTTAATTATTAGTAAATTGTAGTTTAAGTTTCTTCTGTGTATTTTTAAATAGTATTTAGACCTAGTAAGTATTTTTTTTTAAACTTAACGTATTTGTCACAAACGTTGACTTTTTATTGCTCCAAATAAATAAACATAATCCTTTAGGATTAATGAGGAGAACACTCGTTACAGAAGACATGAACACAAGAATACAAATATGATGCATGCAAGCAAACATGCAGAATGCAATATCAAAATAAAACATGCAGCATGCATGGCTATAATAGTTAATATGGCTTTTAAAAACACTTTAACATCCAACATTTTGGCTTTGTAAATAATGCTTATGAATTTTAAGACTTAGTTTGTATTTTGTATTTTCGATGTAAAATACGGTGTAAAATTTCATTTATCGTCTATTTAGCAAATTAAATATTACGTGGAATAAAATATTTGGGAACGAAACATCGATCTACACTTTTATTAACTACATTATGAGAATTTTATTTTAGTACAGTTTTTTATTAATTTTTAAATTTAATTTTGTTTCCTATTTACATGACCTCCAGTACCGAGCTGCATTGAAATTACCTAGAAAATACTAGCTGAACAGAATATGCCCTACTAATATGCAGTACTATTAGAGCATTGTCTAACATCTGGCTACCTTTTGTGGAGTAAGGAACTTTACTAGAGGAGGAGGTTACAGAGGGTGTAGCTACGGGGTACTCTGTATCACCCGTTGTCGCCGATATCTTCATGGTAGACTTCAAGGAGCAGGCCCTGAGCACAGCATTACTCATATAATTAACTTACATAGGTATCTCGTAAATACTATTTGCAAGAACTGGCAACAAAATAAACCAAAAAAATTAAGCTTTCTCATCAAAAGTCAAAAGTCAAAATATATTTATTCAATAAACTCAATTAAGAAGTACTTTGAATCGTCCAAATCTTTTTTAACCTACCACCCATTCAGGATATAATATTTTAACTGTGGCAAAGAATGGGCGCAAGAAACAAAAGCAACGACATTTACAAACAAAAAAAAAGAATATGTCGTTACCAGGTCAATACAAAATATTAATTTAAAAAATAATAAATGATGCAATACAAAACTACAATACAATGTAGTAACAATTAAATTAAGACAATTATAAATAGCTGTTGGAGTGCTTGGAGCATTTCAGATCCAAGCTGTTTTGTCTTCTGTGTAATCTGACACTTTATAATAAGCTTTTTTATAAAGCTTTTCTTTGATTTTGATTTTAAATTTATTAAGATCTAATTTCTGAATATCATTTGGTACTTTGTTGTAAAATTTTACACACAGACTCTTAAAAGAATTATTTATTTTATGGAGCCTAGTATAAGTTACCTACTGCTAATTTGTTCTTACTTCTAGTGTTTACATTGTGAATATCACTGTTTTTGAAAACATTTGAGTATAAGACTTTAAACTATCGCGTTGCATTGCATTAAAACTGTTTTAACGGGAGTAAACACGATTAATTTTGTAAGTAAGTACATATCTACTGTACTTACTTACAAAATTAATCGTGTTTAGTCCCGTTAAAACAACTGGTACAGTACAGTAGATAGTACTTACTTACAAAATTAATCGTGTTTAGTCCCGTTAAAACAGTTTTAACATTTGAGTATTTTTATGAACATAAATCAAGTTTTCATAAATGTATTGTGATGCAACTTTCATTATATTTATATTCTTAAATCTCTCTCTGAGAGAGTCGCCAGCCTATAAGTTATAGATTGCTCGAATAGCCCTTTTCTGAAGCACAAAGATAGTTTGAATGTCGGCAGCATTTCCCCACAGCAAAATGCCGTACGACATTACACTATAAAAGTAACTGAAATTAACTAATCTAGATGTATCAACGTCAGTTAACTGACGGATCTTCATTACTGCATAAGCCGCAGAGCTAAGTCTATTCGACCATTTAGCTATATGTGGGCACCACTGAAGCTTGGCATCTAACGCGATGCCTAGAAACACAGTGCTGTCCACAGGATCACATTCTTATCTTTAATTTGTACACTAGTTGTTACTTGCTTAACATTAGGCAATACAAATCTTACACATTTGGTTTTTCCCTCGTTTAATAGCAAGTTATTTACACTAAACTAGTGAACAATTTTTGAGATCGCATTATTCACATCGTCATAATTTGGGTGTCATCGTTTCACTTTGAATAAAAGTGAAGTATCATCAGCAAACAATACTATCTCATGACTGTCTTTTACAAAATAAGGTAAGTCATTAATATAAACCAAAAACAAGAATGGACCTAGTATTGAACCCTTCGGAACTCCCATTGTAACCACTGACCAAAGTTTCATGTAAAACACAATCGAAAGCCTTGGATAAATCACAAAATACCCCTAGGGCATCCTGTGATTCCTCCCAGGTATCAAATATTTGAATGAAAAGCTTAACACCGGCGTCAGTTGTTGAGCGACCCCTAGTAAAACCATACTGTTTACAATGTAAAAGTTTATTTCTATGAACATGAATTTGAATTTGGTCTAGCATCAACTTTTCAAAAATTTTACTAAATGTGGGTAGCACAGAAATAGGTCTAAAATTAGAGGGGTCAGAAGTGCTACCTGATTTAAACAATGGAATTATTTTACTATGTTTCATTAGGTCAGGAAAAACACCACAGTCAATGCATTCGTTAAATATGCAAGCTAAAACTAGAGCTATTGTCATAATTACTGATTTAGCGACATCCACGGAATTACCCCACAGATCAGCAGTTTTCTTTTGATTAAGAGTGTTAAATGTTTTTAATATATCTATAACACATTTTTTTTGAAAACTGAAATTACTTTCACAATCTTTAACATTCTCCTTCAAAACAGATTCAGCTACAGTGGGGGAGGAAATCAAGGCTTTTGTAGTTGAAACTGGAATGTTAGTAAAAAACCTCTCAAATGCTGCAGCAACATTAGCATCAGAAGTCAAGGTTTTATTATCACAATTTAAATTGTACTCATTATTACGACTTTTGACCTTTCCTGTTTCACTATTTATAATATTCCATGTCATTTTTATTTTGTCATTAATATTCTTAATCTTAGAACTCAGATAGTTTGCCTTGGCTAATCGGCATACTCTTTTAAATAACTAAGAATAATTTTTAACATATAATTTGAAGTCGTTGCTGGTGTTATAGTTGCGTTCACCATAAAGTTCATAAAGGCGTTTCCTACTTTTGTGAATACCAATTGTAGCCCATTCATTAAAAGATACAGTACCACTAACCGAGTTCTTTTTTGGAACAAAAGATTTATTAAATTCGGAACAATATACATTAAAAAAATCATTATAAAAGACATCAGGGTTGTCATTGTATTCTAAATAATTTAATTTTGTATCTAGATTGCTTGTAAAGCGTTCCAGCCGACCTGCAGTTTTTGGCACAACAGTGATATTCTTTTTCATCACTTGCTTACGCTGGTGTGGAAAACTGACCATTTGGCCACAATGATCAGAGTTCAGGTTATTAATAATTTGCTTGACCAGTGGTTTTACATTTGTATATATGTTATCAATATAGGTGGCCGAAGTGGCAGTTATTCTTGTCGGCTCCAAAAATAAATGATTCAAATTGTATAATAAAAATAAGTTTTTAATTTTAGTTGACAATGTGGAGTTTTCTAGCAAATTTATATTAAAGTCACCGCAAACAATTATTGTTTTACCTACATTGCGGACCTTACGCAATGTCTCATCCATAACTTTTTCAAAAAAATCATGTTATGCTGAAGGAGGTCTGTATACACTTATCACAACAAACTGCTCCAACTCCACACAAGCTGTTTCTATTGTTCGTTCAACCGCGAGGCTCGCTATGTCTTTGCGTTCATTTAATTTAAACTTTTTACTAACAATAATTAGGGAGCCACCATGTATTGCATTTTCTCGACTGAACGAACTTCCTACCAAATGATTCTTAAAATTGAACATGAACTGATGGTTTCTAAGCCAGTGCTCGGTAATGCAAAGAATATCAATATTATAACAGTTCATGAACAATTCAATCTCTAAATCTTTGCCCATCATTCCTTGGATGTTCTGGTGAACAATGTTCATAGATTCTACATTTTTTAAATTTAATGATTGACCGGGGCTTTTTATAAAGCTATTTTTACATTGATTTAATTTCATTTTATTTACAAACATTTTGCAAGAGAGTTCCTCTTTTGTCTTATAATTTAATTTCAATAATTTGCTAGAGGTGTCCTCTATTGTCTTAATTTAAACTGTTTGGAATATATGCCAAAGTCTGAATTAGCATGTCAGTATGTTGCAGCTCAATAGAAGCCGCTGAGCTAGCCATGTTATTGGCTAAATACTTAAAATAAAATGATAGCGAATTTGCTATCTGTCGCTTAAAATAAGTCTTAAGATAATATTTATCTTTTGTCAATATAAAATTATTATCTAATAATTTATTTATGTCTATTATTTCTACTTTCTTTTCATAGAAAGCCATTGCATTCAATGTCAAATTAATATTAAAAAAGGATTAATATTAAATGAAGCAGAAACTATTTCAGGCGCACAGCTAACTAACTCGTCGAACAGACTTTGGTTCTGTATGGCAGTTACTTGTAATTTGTCACATTCTAGAGTACTTATACTACAATTAGCCTCATGAAACTGCCTTTCCAACTCAGAGATACGCACAAGGGCCTGCTCATACTCATCCCTGCATTGGTCGAACCCGTCTACTAACAACTGAAGCTTGTCCCGTTCCTCATTAATATAATTACACTCACAATGTAATGAAGACATCTCTTTTTTCAATTTATTGTTTCTATCCAGTAAGTCCAACATTTCCTTTTCATTGTCATCTCTTTCCCTATTCAATTGTTTGACTAACTCCTTGAATGCCTTCAATTCCTGCAAAGCCAGGTGGAGCTTAGACTCTTCCTGACGAGCCAAGACCTTTCTAGTACCAGTATACATTTTGAACTGATAAAATGTTTAATGTTTAGCAATTAGAACCAGGGAGATACTCAACCAATGCTATAAAGTTAACTGAAGTTTAAAAAAAGAGAAGTACCCTTTTTAGCAAATAAAATAAGGGTGTACTTAACAAAACGATCTCTTTAAAAGTATGCTAGTTTATAATGCATAAATAATGATAAAAATACTACCTTGTAAAGAGAAAACAATGAAATAACACAATAATTACCAACAACAATTCGGATAATGAACTGTCATTCGCCGATTCGATTGAAGTTTTATGATTCACAATAAGTAGCACTTAGAGATACAAAAAACACTTTGTTAAACGTTTAGTTGTGGAATATCAGGTGAATAATTGAAAGGGGGTCAATAAATACATCAAAAAATAATAAATTTGTAAAAATTCACGGAAGCAAACTTAAAACAGCTGTTAGAAATGTTGCTACACGAAAGATCAAAAAAATCAATCGTTTAGAGGTTATGAAGCGATCACAGGGCGCATGCCGGGGAGTGCCGGGGGCAGGACACCCCAGCTCGGGAGGTCGGGAGCCCACAGCCCCCCTTCCGATATTGGTCACAAGTCTAACCTAACCTATCCGACTGAACTAATATTAGAACATTAGTTTTACTTTATAGAAACCCCAGCATGTAGCATGCAAGCGAGCAAGCGGCGTGCAGTATTTAAAAAAAACACACAGCATGCATTTATGCATTCTTATTATCGAAAGAGCAACTTAATACGCATCATCTTGACATCACTAAAATAGAACGTTCTTGAACGTTTCTTTCGAGCAAGTTGACGTCAGTGTAGCTATTTTGTTTTGCCTAGGAATATTTTAGATGAAATAAAGCTTTAACAAACCTAAATCTTACTCAATATCCATATTCATAAACGTTAAGAAACTAATATAAAATTTATAAATTAAGGCTAGGTGTTAGTGAAAAACTAACTTAATACGTTCTTAGAATTAATTTTTAAAGTAGTAAACAGTAAAATTAAAATTTGCGAAAGTAATGAAATATTGTTGAGGCTTTATTCTGTGGAATATACACGATGGAAACACGATTTGATAAAGTTGGCTTGACAGACTAAATTCACAAAGTTACATATTTTTGTGTCATTTTATCTTCTTTTCTAGGTTTTATTCCTAAAATAAGTGATTTTTATTATGAGTTATTTACCAAAATGAAACTCATAGATAACTTGAGGTGTTATAACCGATCGATTTTTTTTATTACATCTATCAATTTTTTAAAATTTAAAACGCGATTATTCGTGCCGCTCTGCTGTTATACCCGTCCCTTACCGTCGTACCGTCGCAAGAGCGAGAAAGAAGCGCTCGAAATACCTCCCCTTAACATGTAGTATGTACTTTAAGCTAATGAAATGAAACTGTTAATTAATAGAATAATTTACAGTATTCGATATAAAATGTTAATAAACACAAGGACAGTAACAAGAGAGGTATTTTTGTCTGTTACTGAGCCGGCAAACGAGCACATTGGCGCTTGTGAAGGCGCGCGGCCGCCGCTGCAAAACAATGCTGCTTGGCGGCAGAAATTGGTATTTGGATGTTCTCCACTAAGTTACATTCTGAGTAGAAACTTAACACCTTTATGCTGAGACATTTTAGTAATCATGTCGGTTTTCGATGACCAATAATTATCCACTTTCTCTCTTTAGAGATAAACCTTAGCAGCTAAGGGTAAAATGTGACTGTTGTGACATCACCGCCCAAAGCTATAAATATATAGACTATGTAGTGAGTCATATCGAATTGCAACTGTAGCCTGGAACCTTAATGTTTAGTCTCTGTAGATACTGTCCCACTGCTGGGCATAGGCCTCCGTCATTAGAATCAAGTCATCGCTACAACACGATTTTATTTCACGATGATCACAAATCCGGGCTCTGCATCGAACAATGCGAAACATATGCCCGACCTATATATTGAATCCAGCTCCGATTCAAACTAGTTAAAATATCACATTTATATGCCAGTTCTAATATTCGTACCGGCCACCTGTGCGTACATGTTATACTAATTTATGTGTTATCATCGCAGAAGTCATTTGAAGTCGTTGCTAATCACAACAATGTTGTGGTTAGCAACGACTTCAAATAACATGAACTCATTGACACTGATAATCACGTTAATCGCAAAGCGAGCGAAGTGATAACTAAACCAATATATTAAATGGTTGTCATACGATTAATAATAATATAAATGCTTATCATGCGTGTGTAATGACAACTGTCGGTTTTGTCTCATTTTGTAGCGGTCCCCATTTGTCCTGCTCCGAAAGCTCGTATACCATTATTGCATTTCTAAAAATAACTTACAATATTCTGAAAAGTGTGTAAAAGTTTTAAAAACGTGTCGAACTAAAATCACCTTAATGTAAAGATGGCAGATGGTATGTCGCTATTAGATGTTAATATGTCATTAAACTGACCTTTATTCGTGAATCAAATCGAATAACTAATTGTCACAACTCACAGTGGCCTACGTGACTTGCAAGAAAGAGAGGTACGCAGACGTATATCTGTCTCATCAGGCTGAAATCATGCGATACGCGAGAAAGCGAATAGCGCGCGACCTGAAGGCTGTGTGCGCTGTGTGTGCGCTCCCCCCACATCCCTGCCAGCAGACGAGCGCTATTTTTGTCCAACACCAATACATTCACAAACATTGCACACGCACTAGTTTCATACTTTATACGCGTACGTAGATTCGGTTCACAGGCGCGCCTTACCATATACAGGCATTGCTGCGAGATTTGCATTCGCATTGATTTTATCACTTATGATAAAATGTGAGCTGTAATTTGTTGTTATTTTAGCTTTAAAATTATTTTAAATTTATTATTATTAGGTTTCCTCCCATCTACAAACAACAAGAAAAAAACTATGTTGAATAAATAAATCAAACAAAATATTACAGGCATAGACATAGCTTTTCTTTTGTTATTCTAGCTTGATATGAAATATTCAATCGGTCTAGTTTTTGAGGACAGATATGGCCGAAGTATTCTGTAACAAACAGAAAATACAGGGAATACGAAACTGCGACTTCGTATTCTTTACTTAAGGATATACTAAGCTGCAGTGCAGTTTTTCGAAATAAAGCAACAGCTGTAAAAAAATAGCAGACCCAGTTTAAAGCATAGGTCTGTACAATGACTTTAGTAAATACTACGAATAAGCTACATGAGCGAATTTCTACCGCTGTTCATAGAAAACTACTAACATTTTTGAGCTTTTGTATATGGATAAAACGTTATTTTACCGTGACAACCAGTGCAACAAAAGAATTTGAAAACGAAAACAAATCAAACTTATGGAAATAAACTATTTATGACACGCGTGCATGAACGCGAACATTTTCCACGCGGCGCGTCGACTCTGAAACGTAATTGGCTATCCTTATCGCACGATTCTGGCGTCTCGCCAGAATGCGCATGGTCATTCACAATACGTTTAGACGTTATCGCTGTGAATTATTTCATTATTGATGTCATCATCAGCTTATGAACGCGTCTGTAATATATCCTTTTTTGCAGGCACCTTTTGGTGGAAGTCAAGTCAGTTTCATAGGATAAAACAATTTTGTTAGAAGAACTGACTTCGTCGATTGGCTTTATGGAAAATATAGAAACAGACCACTGAACCATGATTGTGAACATTTTAACACGCAGTGGGATGAAGACGCACCGAACAGAAGTTACATTATAAACTTCATTGTTAGATTGCTGTTTATATGGAAGTATTGAATCATTTGTTTCGTCGCACTGTCGAGCCTCCCGTTTGCGCCGTGTAGTCATGTAATGGGGCGAGGGGCTGTCAATGGCTTTAGTAAATACTTCGAATAAGTAATCACTGTTTTGTATTAAAATTTATACAGCCACATAAGCGAAATTGCTTCAGCTGTTCGTGAAAAAGTACTAACGGTTCATACTTTTGTATGTACATAGTTATGACATTATTTTAACTTTATACCATATTCCAGCGCATTGATACATATAGCTTTGAGCGTTCGCAATAAATTTAACTTTATCACTGTGAATTATTTCATTTGTTGGTTCCATTACCAGCTTATTGACGCGTTTAAATATCCTACTTTCGGAAACAACAGATCAAGTTATATGTTGCACAGAACTAATTGGAAAGCCCGAAGGTACCGCGCACCAATTTTGTGTGAAGATCTGACTTTGTCATATTAGAAGCAGGCCACTTAGCCACATCTGTGAACCTTTTAATGCGCAGTGGAATGTCTATATTCTCGTAAGCTATAAATGTCTTAGCAGCTTGAAATTACTTACTTTGTTTTTCACAATGTTTGTTTGTATGTTGTCATTTTTAAAAGTTGACAGTAATTTTAGGAAGTTGTCTTTTTCGGAACTGGTCATTTTAGGAAGTTCTCGTTTTTGGAAGTTGACATTTTAAAAGTTGTAATTTTAGGAAGTTGTCGTTAAGAACTTGTCATTTTAGAAAGTTCTCGTTTTGGAAGTTGAAATTCTAAAATGTGGTCATTTTAGGAAGTTACCGTTTCCAGCCTAAGGGCGGGGACGGTTCACATCACAATGACGGTCGATCGGCTTTTTGTACTTTTGTGGAAGTGCCGTATTTACATAATAATACTGGCTTGGTACATCGCGTCAATTCAAAAGTAAGAAACGTAGAGTCCTTCTTTTTTAACTCATCCGTGACTACCACCCCCCTCTCTTCCATTGGGTGTCGCAAGAGACGACTAACGCACTACAGACTGCAAATAAAATAAAATTGATTTTTAGTGTCAGCTATAGGTTCAGAATGTGGGATCAAAGGTTGTGCAATCGTTGATTGCAGATAGTCTATTGGTCGGGCGCGAACGCGTCAATAGCTCCGCGCGCCGCGCCTCCGACCGGATGGCCGTATATGGTCATAATTAATAAAATGGATTTGTGTATTTATGCAGCCACTGTAACCAATACCATTCGGGTTTATTATTAATAACATTCGGTTGTCATAAAAGGCGACTAACGGACTAAATACTGCACATACATCCAACAGCATAGGCTCACCACCTATCACGCTGAGCACATGTGCAGTTTTAATTTGGTGAAACGTGGACTATAGCAGTTACACTCGGAAATGCCTAATTTGTGTCAAGATCCATCCAGATCTAGTAGGCAAAACAACAGATAGATTGATTAACAATGTCGTAAATTACCACGCTTGCCCAAGATTAAGATGTTTGTCGCGTGCTATCGTGTCAAAACGAAGTTAAAATCACATTTGAGTTGAATAAGATGAACGTTAATGAATAAGCAAGGAAAATATATGAGTTGACAAAAATATGTATACTTGTTTGTTGTAAGTTTATCGCTATAGCTACTTAGGGTTGAGTTCATGAACTACAACGGAACCAAGGATTTTATAATCATTCGGTTATTTTGTAACAATTGTATAAACAAGCCGCGTTTTTTTATGTTCACTGGGAATTTTTAATAAGCTGTACTAACCAAATGTTTTTAAATGAATATAATTATCAAAAAAGATCGAATGGTATCAACATTACTTGTAAATATGTCAGTGTATCAGCGTACCTTTGCATAGAACCAAACAATTTGTTTGGCAATATTACTATGTAATAAAATCCATTTTCAAATCCGTATTTGTTATTTAGCCAAATCCTTAGTCAAATCGTCTTTAATTTTTATAAGTATTGGGTACATACCAATGTTTAACCGAAGTCGCCTTCCATGTTTAAGCTAATCAGCCGATTACTGTACTTAAAAAATGGTTAATGCTTGGTGAACTGCAAAATATTAATAAACAGCCAATTATGATGTAAACAGTAGTTTAAAACTGAAACATCTATTGGTGAACTTAGGTCTTAGTAATGCGTGGGATGCCTGTACGGTACCTGTACGGTTAACGTTGTTCAAATATTTTATTTATATAAAATAGGGCCGCTAGCAGATTATAAAATGTAAATCGAAGAAGAAAAAGATTTTGCAAAAAAGCAAGATTAATGAATGTAATCAGTGCTTCAAATGAACCACTCTGTTTAAAAGTTATAATTAACGTTATTGTCAATTTCTTTTTTAAATAGTTTTATTCAGAATATCATAGGTTCGCAATAACTAGATTTTGGTAGGCCAATGATTGTACATTTTATGTTAATGGCCATGTTATATGTATACCTATGCCAATAATTATACAAAGAGATCTTAAATTTCTTAGTGATGTACCGAGGTCGATATTAAATCTATACCTACTAATATTATAAAGAGGTTTGTAAATTTGTGACTTTGTTTGTATGAAGTAATTTCGGGAACTACAGAACCGATTTTAAAAATTCTTTTACGAGTAGAAAGCTACATTAATTCTGAGTGACATAGGCTATATTTGATTGTGATAAATAATATTTTAAATAGTTTAACGCCCAGCGAAGTAGCCATGGGTCAGCTAGTAATCTATATAAATGCAACCTTGGTAGGGACTGAGGTACTTTTACGTTATACTTTACTTCACACTTTTGCTAAATGTCTTAACGAATAGGTATTTTGTAATAATGTTGTACAGGCAACAGTGCATTTGACTTCCCCAAAATGTAAATTATTTTAGATGGATTTTCAACTCAAATCCAACGTTCAGAGTTCAATATCAATTAAGAAATCTACCTACTTACCTTGGTCATTTTTGATGACTTGATAATTATGTTGTTGCCTATACATAGTATAGGCAATGTATAGATAGGTACTTTTTCAACTACATAATATTTACGAAAGCTCGATAAAGCCCTGCACGTCACTAACGTATAATACAATAAATTTGTATTGTGATTGGCCCTAATACGGTATAAATAAATATTGGCAGT
>OY992508.1:6716297-6947268 GCA_963921215.1 Scoparia ambigualis | reverse complement strand
CCCACAGAATTCATTCATAATTTCGTGCCGAGGCCGGCCGGCGTGAGATTAGTTTTTCTGTATCCGTTGGAACGAACTCACGTCTCTCTCGTCTCTCGCCTTTCAAACTTTATCGAAACGTTGTTGGAACGCGTCATCGATTACGCCACGTTCTTTTCACATTTATTGGATCAGTGTTGATTGACTACGACAAAATGAAGTTCGCGATGTACGTTTTGATCGCGATCGCAGTGATGTCCGTCGTAATTCAGGCATGGACACTGCCCATCGGTGTATTCAGAAATGATGGAGGGGCTGGTGGTGTACCAGGGAACCTGCTGCACCGCATCAGAAGAAGCATTATCCGTTCAGGAATTTGTCCCGACGGGATGGTGTACAGAGGTCGACTTCTCGGATGCAGGACACGCGAAGAGTAAGTGCCTGATTTTTTTGTTTTTATTTTTTAATCAGCTGTGTGCTTTGACTAACCATTTGGGGATATAGTCGTGACTGTTTGTATCTTTTACTCAATTTTAATTTATCATATGGAAATTTTTCATTCTTTATTTAATTTTTGATACGTTTGTAAAATATTCTTTAACTTTAGGAGTTAGGACATTTTAATAGTTTTATAACATTATGCAAAATGTCTAAGCTTACATTGACCCTATTTTCTTTTATATCTGAACATGGAAATTTATAACTATTATATATTATTATTTTAAACCTTTATGCCTGTTTTTTAATCGTTTTTAAATTGTTACCAAATGAAGTCATTTAATAAAAACCACGGTTTTTGCATTGATTGCATGTTATTTTATTTTTTAAGATAGAAAGGGATAATAATTAGAATCGGATCATTGACGTTGAAATATCTATGATATTTTTATGAGATGGTTTGGATAATGCAATTTACTTTCAATGAATTTGAGTGGTAATCTCTTAAGTTTGTTTGAGGTTATTACATAGGTACAATACATACATATGATCACAACTATTATCTCCGAAGGGTAAGTCGAGACTATTCATTGCCAATAGTCCACTTTTCACCAAATTGTGACTGCACATGTGCTCAGCGTGACTGGTTTTGAGCCCAACGCCGCTCTGTGCTGTTGGATGTATGTGCAGGTTTTAGTCAATTAGTCGCCTTTAACGATACCCAAGGGAATAGAAAGAGGGGTCGTAATATTCTTTCACCGCTACGCGACATGCTTAAAAAATGTAAAACACCTACAAACGCAATGGTTATAAAATATTTTATCGTATCAAGGTTAACGACCTTAACCCCGTATGACATCATCATCATCATCAGCTATGGGCGGAGAATAACTCTCCACTGCTGGGCACGGGCAGCATGGATGGCCATAAGCTACCACAAGGGCTAAACGCCGGTTGGTGGGTTTTGACATCAAGTATGACATCGTTATGAAGCCATGGCCTTGGTAGTTTTGTTTTATAAGTCAAACACTTTTATATAAATGAAGATAATGAAATATGTGTATGGTACTCTGACCTAAAATAGAGACAAATTATAAAATCGTATTCAATCGAAAGGTTTTTCTACTTTTACAATGATTAATGTTTTTGAGTCTGATTAATATTTAACTTTATTAATTGTATTTGTTTGTTGACAGTATTAGCAGAAACACTAATACAATTAAAAAATTATAGTGGTTACACACTATAGTTTAAACTGTTAGATTACAATTATTTCTTAAATTAAATTAAAAAATTTCTAAAAAAGTTCAAAATAATACAAATAAATAATCTTATTTACCCATGTCATAGCATGAACTTTCTAAAACGTTATGGCCGTCGTCGCTCGCGCACCCTTCGTGCGCGTGCGCGGGACTCGGGAAAATGGCGGACGGTGACGTCATGCGTCATTCATTCTGATGCCTCTCTCTGCACCCTCAAAAAAAGAATTTTCTTTTATGAAACTTCAGGATACAAATAAAGTAACTGACTAGGTAACTTTAATATGAGCACGTAACTATAAACACTGATTGAGAAAAATACATTGAAGTGTTATTGCTACAAACATCTGCCATTCGAATATCGTTCACAGATATGCGTATGCACATGGCCTTGATAGCAACATGAAGTCATTTAAACACCTAGGTACCCTAGAAAGTGAATGTTATTTGGCAATAACAGTCTTATAGTTTAATGCTTGATTACGAGTATTTGTAGATTATATTCTTAATATCATTGGTGTCCTAAATGTTAATTTATGTCAAATTGGATTTTTTAATTTTTTGAGAAAAATAAATAAAAAAATGTTCATCAATCTCTTCCCCGTTCGTAGCACTTGAGACAGGAGAGAACATTTGATAAGTTAGCCACCAGTTAATATGGCTACTGAGAAACCGAATGTTATCTCAGTATTTCGTTCAGAGTAAAGCGATATTATCTCTGTAGCCAAACAAACAGTTGCCATCTTATCAACGTAATTAAACGACTATTACATGCGTAATTAATACTGTAATCTTACATTACCGGCGTGGGGACGTCTCTGAGGGCGATATCACTTTTAGTGTCAACAATTAATTAAGGCGATACCTTTTATTAAAAAAGATTTTTATTAGAGCAGTTTTTTTAAATAATTTTAGTACATGTAATTTTAAGAAGTTAACTTTTTAGTTTCACATTTTTCTTGAATCAATTTTATCATCAGGAAGTGAGGAAGTTTAGGTGTTTTATGCAATCTCATATCTAAAAAATAAGATTTTTTTTGGTATCAAAATTGGGTTAAAGCTACTTCTGAGGATCCAGGATATGGATCCTGGTATATGGATACCACACACAAAATAGGAAAATGAATCAGACCGTATTTAAGTCTTTTTAAATGTTATTATTTTTTCTCACGAAACGAAATAGAAAACTGGAGGCGTGCGCCCAGCTTTGGGAAGGACAGTATATTATTAATGGATGTAATTTATCCGAAAAAAATGTTTTAAAAATAATAATATAGGCTATACTTTACCAAGAATGTAACCTGCCAATAACCTTTGTATTAAAGTAAACTTTCTATTGTTTCAGAGACTCTGATTACATAGAAGAAACATTGTAACGGAATACCTCCGTCGCCCGCCAGAACCAGATGCCAGATGCCAGCCAAATGTTAAGCGCCCGCACATTCTTTTCGGACGTTTCGCAATTATTTGCGAGACAGCTGCTATTTTTTTAAATCTTTATAATGTCAAAAGAGATCTATAGATAGAACTGGTAGAACAGTAATTTGAAAACTTTATTCTTCGTAAAACTTTCATATACTATTAAGAGATTTTGGACAAATGCTTTCCATTATGTTGACATTGCTTCTGTTGGCTGAACCATGTTCTATCATCACCAGCGCCACAGCGCGGGGCGGCCCCTACTAAGCATCAACCTACGTTGACCTCCTTGGCTTCACTACGACAAGGACCCAGTTCTTATATATCCAGTGTTTCAGGAATGCAAATCTTAATTATTAGAATACCTATGTTTTATCACGTTATCATAAGCTACGGCTTATGGTATCTCGAAGCGATTCAGACCGCTTTGAACATTACCTTAAAAGGTTATACCAGATTTATAAATAATCACCACCATAATTATATACATTACAAGTTCATGCCTATTGTAATGTTATCTACTTATATACGTAATAGCAGCCTATTACTATTAGGATCTGAGAGTGCTCACGTCGGATAATAAGTTAATTTAAATTTATTAAAAAAATAAAAAAAAATAAAAAAACATTTTTTTAAAGTAATTTTACCCAGATCATTAAAAAATAATAGGTGGTAAAACCTTTAGTCAATATATTTATACTAAATAAATGTGTTCCTAAGGGGCTTACGATTACCTTTTTATCAATATTTAAAAATAAAACATAAATTGTATCCGTTTTAAAACAAAAAACCTTTTTTTTAAATCATTCCTTTTTTAAGAGGTTTAAAACTGCTTACGTAGGTAATAGCAAGCCCCTAATAGTTAGCTAGCGTTGAATGGGCTGTTAAAAACACAAAATGAAAGAGCGCAAGCGAGGTGTCGTGTTAACAACAACACTCCGTATTGCAAGAAAGTAAATAATCGGTACCTGTATGTATGGAAGATAGAGGATATGACAATGTTAACGTTATTAAACGGTTCTCAAGAGATTCACTCGATCAAAGAAACTTCAAAATTACACCATAAGTTACGTCACGACCTTCACCGAGCCGTTAAATGGATGAAAAGTATTTTATATCAAATTTAATGTGTTAAAAAATATATTGCGAGCGGGTTGGCTGAAAAATTTTAGTCAAGTATATGATTCTTTAAATATTTAAAAATATATATTTTTTAAATATTGCACTTGTTTCGATAACAGATAAATTACATAGGTACCAATCGAAAGTATGAAGCCTATAGAATATGCAAACGTTAGGTTGACTACTTTTTTCCTGTCATAACATTGGGTAGGCAGGTGTAAACAGGCAAGTCAATATTAGTAATTTGCAACCGTCTGGTTAAATAAATAAAATTTATGTTTGTATAAAGATAAGCTTACAAACACACACATACCAAACCAGTTCAATGTAAAAAAAAAAATTAATATTAAATTAATCATTAAAGTTACTGGACTGAAATTTTTCAGCCAACCCACTCGCGATATATTATTTCACATATTTTTGATATAAAATACTTTTCATCCATTCACCTTCCCGGTGAAGGTCGTTCTATACTCGGATATTAGACTATTCGTATATATACATCCACATATATTTAAACATCCACAAACTACACAAGCAGACGTATCGTAGCGGCAGCTACGACTGTAGCAGCTACGAGTGCAACTAATATCAAAAGCTAAAGCACGTTGGACACTTCTGTGAGCCAGTACAATATAATATTGTGATAAATTCCAAATAAAGCGTAACCGTTTATATTTTCTTTGCACTAGTTTCTAAAGCACATTTTTGTCATACTTACATCAGTCTTTATATCATTTTGGCTTATGCAATAAAGACCGCGTCAGGCGGCCAATGCCTCGATGTTTGTCGATGTTTGACAAAGCTAGTCAGGAGAACTTGCCAAGGTTTCCGCCTTCTACGAACATCCAAAGACATGTAAAGACTATCCGCAGCCAGCGGTTGTTAGCCACCTCAGCTTGCGTCGCGCAATAATTCACTGCAAATGATCTCTTTCAGCCTTTAGTGTGTTTTTTACCATGAGCGTTGAAAATTATATTAAGTCAGTTTGCTTTTTTTAATACATTTAGCTATACTAACTAACTAAGCTGACCACCGCTCATTTATTACGTCTAGCGGTGAACAATTTAATACAATCATTATGTTTCTTTCATGTTTTCGAATTAAATACTAGCCTGATTATCTAAATAAAGATTGAGATTTTACAATTCTATTTTTGATAAAAGATACTATTTGATAAAGTTACTATTGTGTAATGTACTTGTTTTTTATGTTTTGTGTTTAATGTAAACTGTTACAATAAAAGTATTATCTATCTATACTACATTGATATATTCTGACATATTTTGCAGTGTATATAATAAGACATATCGTTAAATCAATTTGAAATATTTTTAAATATTCTTGCAGTGTTTGTAGAAAATCTTAATTTTTTTAAAGTGAAATGTAAAAATCATAATAATATAAAATGACCGGGTGGTTTTGCTTTTTAAATTAATTTTAATTGTTAAAAGTTTTCGTGTATTACTATTATTAAATTATATACATTTAGGTATGTCATGTAGAGTTTGTAAAGACTCGTCTTCTGACTTTTGAAATAAATGCAGTCCATTCCATTGTTGCCTAGAATAGGTTAAATATAAGGTCGTCTGTACCATTCTAAATTGTTTTCGTTCTCTCTAATTTCAATGTGAAGTAATAATTAGTGATGATATTAGATCTTATTCCAACATAGTAATTATTATGTACTTACTTACTTATTTAATATTTAGTAAATGGTTGTTTAAATTTCTTTTGTGTATTTATGACATAGTATTTGGACCTAGTTAGTATTTATTTTACCAAAATTAAATATATTTATTACAAACGTTGACTTTTTATTGCTCCAAATAAAAAATCTATTAGGATTTAGGAGGAGATTTTAAAGTTTCTTATTTGTGATGAATTTGTATAAATGGCACAAAGAAGTAACATTGATAACACTCGTTATACAAGACATAAACACAAGAATATACCAAAATGATGCATGCGTGCAAACATGCACCATGTAATATCCTAATAAAACGTGCAGCATTATGCATGCAATATTAACTATTGCAGCCGCAAGCCATGCGGCTACAATAGTTAATATGGCTTTTAAAAAACTTTCACACCTAACATATTGGCTTTATAAATAATTCTTATGAATTTTAACCTAGTTTGTATTTTGTATTTTCGATGTACGTTAAGATTTAATTTGCTAAATAGACGATAAAATTTGATTTATTGTCTATTTAGCAAATTAAATATTACATGGAATAATAAATATGGGAAAAAAACTTCGATTGTTAACTACATTTTTAGAGTTTTAGTTTAGTTCAGTTTTTATTTTATTTTAAATAATTTATTAAATTTATTTTCCTATTTACATGTCCTCCAGTACAGAATTGTATTAAAATTACCTAGGAAAAACTAGCTAAACAGGACATGCCCAACGAATATGCAGTACTATTAGAGCATTGTCTAACGTTTCTTCCTTCCGTCCTTTTGTGGAATACGGAAGTTTACTACTTGCACAGGGTGTAGCTATGGGGTCCTCTTTATCACCCGTTGTCGCCAATATCTTCATGGGAGACTTTGAAAAGCGGGCCCTGAGTACAGCATCACTCATATAATTTACTAACATAGGTATCTTGTAATAATTACTATTTGTAAGAACTGGCGACGAAATAAACAAAAAAAAATAAGCTTTATCATCGTATAAAGGTTATGAAGCGATCGCAGGGCGCCTGCCGGGGGCTGGGCACCCCACCTTGGAAGCTCGGGAGTCGGGAGCCCACAGTCCCTTTCCAGTATTGGTAACAAGTCTAATCTAACCTATCCGACTAAACTAATTTTTGAATACTAAGCTTTACTTTATAGAAACCCCGGCATGCAGCGTGCAGAAATTTACACAGTTCCAAAATTACATACAGCATGCATTTAACATGCATGATTTGTTAATTATTTAATGAATGATTCCTGTTTTTCTTCTTCTTTATGACATAGGTAATCCATATTAATAAAAATCAATTGCCACCAATGTTTGTACGCGCATCACTTCAGAAAAGCTGCACCTATTCGGCTGATTCTTATTTTGTAATTGTCAAGTGTATCTATGAAAGAAAATTTATGAAAAATTGTCACCGGATACAGGGTGTTCACGCAGACGAAGTCGCGGGCGAACCGCTAGTTACCAATAAATAAACTATGATTCAAAGATATTTTTTTGTTTTTTTTTTCACTTTTTTATTTTGACTACAAATATTGAATATAGATTAATCAACAGTAGGTGAATCGCCCGTCACTTCAATTAATCTTAGGTTAGTTTATTGTAGTTTAATAAACCCTACGTGAATTCTCCTGGATTTCGTTCATTAGTTATTACGAAAATCTATGAAACGATATTTATGTGTTGAGCAGAAGTTGTTTTGACTGTTGTTATCTCAAAAATAGTTAGAATAGGTTTAGTTATTATAATATGTAACCGTGCCCAGCGGTCGGACGTCTATAGGCTATAAAACAATCTAGAAAAGCAAAAGAATCGGTTAGAAGAAAGCCTTATGTGTTAGAAAATAAATCGGACAGCGTGTTATCCTGTCAGCTAACGTTAAACAAGATACAATAGAAATTCAATTGGAAGTAACCGATTAAAGGTTTTCTTGCAGATGAGAGATTAACATAACTGATTTATACAGATATAAAATAGGTAGTTTACATACAGACTACCTACTACAAATGTTAGTACTCGGAATTCCACGAAATCAAACATTTACTGAACGAGCTGCTGCTGTACAATGTTTAATGTGTTAATGATGAAATGATAAGAAGTCTTGATGAAGGTCTGAATTTTTTTTACTTGATATTTGATACAATGTTTGATACGAGTAAACATCGGGACGATCGAATGAGTACTAAAAAAAATTATAATAGAATGAAGTAAATTACTAAAAATGCTGAATCGCCGATGTGACGCAATTGTGTAGTGTCGGTTGTATAGACCGTACATTTACTTTAATACTCATAAATACCTATTTACGTGGTACTTCCTGGTTACATTGGCGAAAATACTCATTTAATTTTACGTACAACGATTTAGTATGGTTAAAGCAAATGTATTATGTTTATAACGCCATTATTGTTATAACAACCAATTTTTGATAAAACAGTCATTTCCGATATAACAAACAAAGTATTGATTAAAAAAATAGTTAACGAAACCAAAGGCAGTATATATGGATGTGGTACTTTGTAACGTAACGTAACTTCAGGCAACCTATGATCGGTGACCTGGTGGTCCATGGTTTGTCTGAATCAAATAGAATGAAACAATGTTACTGAAGCATTCATAACATTATTTATTTATTTATTTTATTAGGTCTACCAATATGTTGTTATTAATAAATATAATATTAGATTTTTACAAAATTAAATTAAGCCAAATTTATTATCTTGTAACTGTTACTTTAAAGGGTGTTTCCCTATTATGTATATTAACATTCAACCGGGTCATAATTGCTAAAAATAAATCTGTAGGTACCTCCTGATACCTCCTGCGAAAAGTGACACATCTCAAAATGACAACTTTACAGGGCAGCAAAAATTGTGTATATTAAAAAACGTGAAAAGGGGTAAATAATTTTCAAAACTTTCATGCAGATCGAATTAGTGTGATATTATTTTAGTTTAAATAAAATAAAAAAACTTTATTTTTATTCAACACTGCAAAGTGCACAGTAAATTTGTGAGAACACCTCTAAAACCGCAAAAAAACATCTATTCCATACATTTAGGTCGAATAGTATTTGTCCCACTGTGGTGAGTCGAATCTGAGACTACGTCCTGTCGCGAAAGTAAGTGGAAAATTACGTAATATACCTATCTTGGAGGGACTTTGTATATATTCGTATTCGATATCTTAAAGCGTGAGAATTATTCTCAACTCAACGGCTCTTGAACTTAAGTCAAGTCAAGTCAAATCAAAATATATTTATTCAATAAACTCAATTAATAAGTACTTTGAAACGTCCAAATATTTTTTAACCTACCACCCATTCAGGACATCATTTTTTAACTGTGGCAAAGAACGGGCGCAAGAAACCACAGCGCACAGAAGCAACGACATTTACAAAATATATATATATATTATATGTCGTTACCAGGTCACAAAATACAAAATATGAATTTGAATGTAAATAGTTTAATTAAATATGGTGCTCTATATAAATTAATTATAGGCAATTAGAAATAGCTGTTGGAGTAGGTACTTGGAGCATTTCAGACCCAAGATGTTTTGTCTTCTGTATAATCCGACACTTTATAATAAGCTTTTTTATAAAGCTTTTCTTTGATTTTGATTTTAAATTTATCAAGATCTAATTTCTGAATATCATTTGGTACTTTGTTGTATAATCGTACACACAGACCCTTAAAAGAATTATTTATTTTATGGAGCCTAGTATAAGGCACTGCTAATTTGTTCTTACTTCTAGTATTTAATTTGTGAATATCACTGTTTTTTTAAAACATTTCAATATTTTTATGAACATACACAAGATTTTCATAAATATATTGTGATGCAACTGTCATTATACTTATATCCTTAAATCTCTCTCTGAGAGAGTCACCAGCCTGTAGGTTATATATTGCTTGAATAGCCCTCTTCTGCAGCACAAAGATAGTTTGAATGTCGGCAGCATTTCCCCACAGTAAAATGGCGTACGACATTACACTATGAAAGTAACTGAAATAAACTAATCTAGCTGTATCAACGTCAGTTAACTGACGGATCTTCATTACTGCATAAGCCGCAGAGCTAAGTCTATTCGACAATTTAGCTATATGTGGGCCCCACTGAAGCTTGGCATCCAACGTGATGCCTAGAAACACAGTGGTGTCCACAGGATTCACATTCTTATCTTTAATTTGTACACTAGTTATTACCTGCTTAACATTAGGCAATACAAATCTTACACATTTGGTTTTTCCCTCGTTTAATAGCAAGTTATTAACACTAAACCAGTGAACAATCTTTGAGACCGCATTATTCACATCGTCATAATTTTGGTGTCGTCGTTTCACTTTGAATAAAAGTGAAGTATCATCAGCAAACAATACTATCTCATGACTGTCTTTTACAAAATAAGGTAAGTCATTAATATAAACCAAAAACAAGAATGGACCAAGTATTGAACCCTGCGGAACTCCCATTTTAACCACTGAAAATCATCTAATGATAAATAGGGATGAGGTCAAAGGTATTTTGGCTCTTTCTCTACATCTGCGGAACTGGAATCTATATCTAACCGTCTCGGAACTCAACCATTAGCTACTCGTAACATTGTTATGGCGACATTATCATCCAATAAACGTCCCACTTAGGAACAGGCCTTCCCAGACATAAACAACAGAATGTGGGGAGATTGGACCACAACCCAGCCAGCTGGGCTGCTGGGGTTTTAATAACTGCCATCTAACGACAATAATCGGGATCAACGGCTCGACGTCACTTCCGAAGCGCAGATGAGCTCGAGATGGTTTCCAGTAAGATGCCATTGCAAAAAATGCTTCGCTGCAAGATCGCAAACTGTTATCGAGCTGGCGACAGATTTAGATTTGTAGTAATTCGGCAGGTCCGTAGCGGTCCGTCCGGTAGCGGCCCATCTATGGAATACTACCTCCCCATCTCTGCCCTTGGGTGTCGTAAAAGACAACTAACGGACTAATTATTGCATATACATCCATCAGCGTAGAGCGGTGATGGGTCTGCCAGCTGTAACGCTGGGCACGTGACTGTGCACTTATAATTTGGTGAAACTTGGACTGTAGCAGTGGACTGCTTTTGCGGTCCTCATTGCCTGGCCTCTGAGTTACCCTTCGGGGATAATAGTCGTGAATATAATAAGATGTACTTAAAACATACCCTATCCGGAAATAAAACCAAGTACTTGTACAATGTTCTATCGTTTGACGATTTCATAATAGCTTAACAGGTCACGTCAAATCAAACCTTCCTAAAATATAGTGCACGAGAGATACCACTGCAGCTCATTTTGTCTATGTAATGAAGACGAAATTACTGTCTTGTACTTCGTCGAGTATTCGCTGTGTATTCTATTAGTTACAATATTGTTGTTAGGTACAAATTTATCAAAAGGCGGAACGAGCTGGACTACTATTGGAACGACTGGCAAGTTGAGAGGTTCTCGTTTTCGTAAGTGCAACTTTATAAGCATCATCTTCACAGCACTAAAACCGAACATTGTTGAACATTTATATCAAACAAGCTGACGTCAATGTATTAGCCACGCTATTCGACTGTTTTAAATACACAAGTATTGATCCCTGTCATTTGGTTTTGCCAAGAAATATTTAAGTTTAGATGAAGTGAAGGTTTAATCCACTTAAATCTTACGTAATATGCATACCAAACTAATATTAAATTTTTAAATTAACATGTATTATGTACCACAAGCTAATGACATAAAACTGTTAAATAATAAAATAATTTACAGTATTCGATACAAAATGTTAATAATCAAATCAAATCAAATCAATATCTCTTTATTCAGTAAACTTAGAATAAGCATTTTGAATCGTCAAAAGTTAAAGGATGGACGGGCACCCGCCCACCCACCCCGCCCATTCAGGAAGTCTTTTAACTGTGGAGAAGAACGGGCGCAAGAAACTCCACAGGTTTATAATAATATAGAAGTAACGACATTTACAAAACAATATGTCGTTACCAAATCATACAACATACAATTAAACAAATTATGAGCGTCAATACAAGTTGGAACATGCCCTCCCTGTCATAGAAGGACATTTTCCATTACAACAAAAAAAAAACATTTGATACGATTACAAAAAACAGGTATTGCTCGATTTTAAATAAAACGAACAACGTCTTACAGTATCTTTGAAATAAAAAGAAAAACTATTAAATACTACCAATAAAAAAAATAAGATTGCAAGAGCAGACCAGCCTCCACAGGCGGCACCCGTTCACGAGTATGACATGTGAATCAGCCATCGCTTCGCTCAACCATGTTTTAGGGAACGTAACGACCCGACGCACATGCCACCACCGCAGAGACACTTTAAGAGAGCATGACACACTCGAGCAACTCCAACGAAAGCAAGAGAACAATAAGACAACTTTAAACGCAACATAAATTTTGAGTGGGTACCTTTGTCTGTAAGACACTGCTGACCTTTGAAGGACGAGACGGCATTAATACATGACAGGAAAAAAAGATCCCTAGAGGACGAGATGGCATTAATACATGCCATCGGTACGTCGACCGTTTTGTTGCCCTATTTCTGTATGTAGGCTATCATACCAGCGTAAAATTAATTATTAAAAAAAAAAAATATTGCTAAGAAAATAAAATGTGAAAATATTATTATAACCAGGCTGTTTTGTCTTCTAAATATTCTTTGACTGTATAATAACCTTTCTTATGTAAACAAGATTTTACATGATTCTTAAACTTATCTAAAGGTAAATCTTGTACAGTACTTGGTATTTTATTATAATAGTGTATACCTTGCCCCAAGAAAGAGCCAAGAACCTTTTGTAACCTAAACAGTGGCATTACTAGTTTTGACTTACTTCTAGTATTGAAATTGTGTACATCACCGTGTTTAGAAAAAGAGTTAATATTGCACCGCACAAAAACTATACAATTATAAATATATTGCGATGCAACAGTAAGAACACCAACTTCCTTAAAAATATTTCTCAGAGAAGTTTGTGATCCCAGTCTATAAATGGTTCTTATTGCTCGTTTCTGTAAAATAAATTTAGTTTTAATATCAGCCGCTGTTCCCCACAAAAGGACGCCATACGACATGACACTGTGAAAATAACTAAAGTAAACAGTCCTAGCAGTTTCAACATCTGTTAATTGTCTAATTTTTCTAATGGCGTAAGCTGCTGAACTGAGTTTGCCGGCCAAATTCGATATATGCGGATTCCATTGGAGTTTTGAGTCCAGGGTTATCCCTAGGAAAACTGTCGAATCTACCAAATCTAATTTATCACCATTCATTCTAACATCGGTTTGTTCGGTCTTGACATTTGGTAGTGTAAATTTAATACATTTCGTTTTTTTAGCGTTTAGCTGTAAATTGTTAGTAGTAAACCAACTAAGTACCTCTGAGAGAGCATTGTTTACATCGTCAAAATTATTCTTATTCCTAGTCACATTAAAAATGAGTGAAGTATCATCTACAAACAATACAATATCACAGAAGTTTTCTACAAAGAATGGCAAGTCATTGATATATATCAAAAATAAGAAAGGGCCAAGAATTGACCCTTGTGGAACTCCCATTTTTACATGAAAACCGGATGACTTAGTTCCATTAACATCGACAGTTTGTGTTCTAGAACTAAGATAAGACTGTATCAATTTAAGCGCAAAACCTTTGAGACCATAATAATTTAACTTCATCGCCAGTGTTCGGTGCTCAACGCAATCGAAAGCCTTGGACAGGTCGCAGAAAACTCCAAGAGCGTTCTGAGAACCCTCCCAGGCATCAAATATATGTTTTATTAGAGCAACACCTGCATCAGTAGTGGAACGACCCTTTGTAAAACCAAATTGCTTACTATGTAAAAGATTATTTAAGTTAAAGTATTCTACTAACTGTTCGAGAATAATTTTTTCATAAATCTTACTAAGTGCTGGTAGTATTGAAATTGGTCGATAGTTACTGGGGTCTTCTTTATTTCCCGATTTAAATAAAGGTATAACCTTACTAAACTTCATAAGATCAGGAAAGATTCCCTTATCAATACAGTTATTAAATATGTCAGCAAGACAGGGTGCAATAGAATATATAATATTCTTAATTATCTTTATAGACATGCCCTACAAATCACCTGTGTTTTTCATTTTTAGTGATTTGAAACTTTTAATAATATTATTAGAGTTAATATATTGAAAATTAAAAGAAAAAATACATTTGGGTACATGTTCTTCGAGAAAAGATTGTGCCGCCACTGGTGATGAATCTAAATTAGAGGTTGTTACCACTGGTATATTTATGAAGAAATCATCAAAAATATTAGCAATTTGTGCATCCGAATTGACAAGGTTGTCATTAACTTTTAGAGTAAAAGTGTTGTCCCGTGGTTTTAATTTACCAGTTTCACGGTTGATGATATCCCAAGTGGCTTTTATTTTATTATTAGACTTTTTAATTTTATCTTTAATGAAATTTGATTTTGCTAGTATGCACACTTTCTTAAACAATTTAGAGTATTTTTTTACATATTCTGTAAAATTTTAATTATGGTTATATTGTCTTAGATTATATAGCTCAAACAGTTTATTTATACTTTTATAAATACCAGGCGTGGCCCAGTCACAGAACTTAAGTTTTTGTGAAAACTTTATTGTTTTAGAGGTAAACACCTGGTTGTATTCTGTCTTTATTAAATCAAAGAGATTACATTATAGTTCATCCGGATCATCTTGTACAAAGAGCAAAGTATCAATTTTACAAGCTACATTGTTTTTAAAATACTCCATTCGCTTTTTTGTAACTGGTTTACATGTTACAGTTTTAGGCTCCTCCTTAACATCAATATCATAGCTCACCTTCAAACCGCAATGGTCAGATGTAAGACTACTAATAACCGACTTAGATACAGGGTCATAGTCTGTAAAAATATTATCGAGACAAGTGGCCGAATGTGAAGTTATTCTAGTGGGTTCAAGAAATAGATTTTTTCAATTAAAACATTTAAATAAAGCTAGAAGACTAACACTCACTGGAGTGTTTTCTAAAATATTTACATTAAAATCCCCACATACTAAAACAAATTTATTTTTTAATTTTATTTTATTAAGTACATCTTCCATTACAGATTCAAAAACATCGAAATTGCCCGAGGGGGGTCGGTATACACACACTATTATAAACCTATTTAACTCTACGCATGATAGCTCAAAATTACGCTCCTTTGAAAGACATACAATATCATTTCGCTCTTTGTATTTAATATTATTACTAACAAGTATTAAAGAACCGCCGTGAATAGCTGTGCTTCGTACGTACGCACTTGCTAGTTGGAAATTATTTACATGGAAAGACGTGTCATGTGTTTTTAGCCAATGCTCAGTTATACAAAATATATGAATAGCCTGACTTTTTGCAATTAATTCTAATTCTAAGTCCTTGCCAGCCAAACCCTGAATGTTTTGATTTATAATATTAATGGATGTGGACTTGGCTTTTGTCTTAGACCTCAGTTTAAACTAGAGGTAGTCACCTTACTACTAGTTATAAAACATGCATTAGTAGAACTACTAATGATGACATTATTATCAATAGACTTTGTTATACCAGGTATAACTGGGTCTTGTATATTATAAGCTAATAAATTAGCTATCTGGGTCTTATATTTCTTTGGCAAATACATAGTATCTGAAGTCAAAATAAAATTATTAATAAATTTATTAATGTCAAAAAATAAAATATTGTCACTATGACGCCATAATAAATTATATAATAATAAATTTAAGTCAAAAATACGTTTGTTTTGTTCCCAGGTTAAGTTTTTACAGTAGGGAAAAGCACTAACAATTAACCTGCAATTTGTATTCGCTTGAAATTGTAACAAATAAGTTATGTTTTCTATTATGTCACGTTTCTTAATTTGTGAACTGTCACCACATAAAATAATTACATTAGTGGAACTGCTCAATGACTGCTGAGATATGCTACGTACTATAGCATTCATTGATAAACCTGGGGCACAGACATTCGTTACTTGTTGATTTAAACTTCCATTCAAAAGCAACCCCAACCCCTGACCCAGTCTATCAGAGAACATAACTGTTTTTCTTTTTAATTCATTAGCATTGTTTATGATCAAGCTATTTAAATCATAAGTAGGTATAATTTCTGTACAGGCCGTTAACGGACTGGGATCCATGACAGACAAGTTAGTCGACTGAATACTTGAGTTTGATAATAAAGGACTTTCTCATCTGTTTATCTCATTATTAACTAAAGAGTCGTACCGATCAGCATTGTATTTGCATAAATCAATCAACTCTGTAGCTGATTGAATATGCTCTTCGATTTCCTTTTGTGCAGTTGAATATTTATTGTTTACACTATCAAGTGTCTCATGCAACCGCTGAATATCTGATTGTAATTGCTGAGTGTCCCGGTCATACATTTCCCTACTTTTAATTAATTTATTATTGTAAATCTCTAAAGAATCTAAAAGGCTCATACGTTCTTTCCTAAGAGCAATATTTTTGTAAAAACAGTTGTTCTTTTTGATTAATTTTTTAGTTTTCCTTATAAATCTATGGATTTTAACATATTTCTTAATTTTATTGTTGCTTAACTTATTAGTGTTGTGGTTGTTAAGTGGAAGTCGTTCTGCTGAGATTCCACCAGGTGATGCCATAAGCTCCTCGAACAAAGATTGAGTATGTTCCACTTCATGCTGCTGCTGCTTCTAATACACACAAGGAGCGTAACAAGAGAGGAATTTTTTCTGTTACTGAGCCGGCAAACGAGCACATACGGCCCTTGTGATGGTACGCGTCCACCGCTGCCACAGACGCGCTCGACACTTGCGGCATCACGCGCGCGATAACGACCCTGAACTTTTAGTTCCTCTTATGTGTTATCATCGCAGAAGTCATTAATAATAATAGAATTAGCACCGACTTCAAATAACATGAACTTATTGGCACTTATAATCACGTTTATCGCAAAGCGTGGGAAGTAATAACTAAAACAATAAATCAAATGGATGTCGCACGATTAATTACAACGCTAATCATGCGTGCGGAATGACAACTGTTAGTTGTCTTATTTTGTAGCGGTCCCTATTTGCCCTGCTCCAAAAGCTCGTATACCATTGTTGCATTTCTAAAAATAGCTTACAATATTGAGAAAAGTGTGTGTAAGTTTTAAAAACGTGTCTAACTGAAATCACCGTAATGATGGCTAATGGTATGTCGCTATTAGATGTTAATGTATCATTGAACTGACCCTTAATCGTGAATAAAATCGAATAACTACCTGTCATAAGTCACAGTGGCCTACGTCACTAGCAAGAGAGAGAGGTAGGCAGACGTATATATCTGTCTCATCAGGCTGAAATCATGCGATACGCGGGAAAGCGAATAGCACGTGACCTGATGTTGTGCGCACTGCGTGTGCGCTCCTCCCCACATCCCTGCAAACAGACGAGCGATATGTTTGTCCAACAGCCATACATTCATATACATCGGACACGCACACTAGTTTTATACTTTATACGCGTACATAGACCCGGTTCACAGGCGCACCTTGCCATATACAAGCATTGATGTGAGCTTTGCATTCGCATTTATTTCCCCACTTATGAAGAAAGGCGAGCGGAAATTGCAAACACGCGTTTCTTTCAGTTTTCTCTTGAAACATTACAGCAAAAACATTTTTCAATTTACTTGTATATATTTTATACTGTCGCGTTCTTATTTAAGCTTTATTTCAATAAATTATTATTGTGTTACCTACCACCCGTCTACAACCCTTTGATTATATGACATGAATATAGTCAAAGCTACAGACATTTAGAAAAAAATATATTAAATAAATAAAGTCAATCAAAGAAATTATTTACAGACATAGCTATTGTCTTTCTAATGTTATTCTAGCTTAATATGAAATATTCAGTCACTATAGTTTTTAAGGATATAGCAGAAGTATTATGTAATTAACAGAAAATTCAGGGAATACGAAACTGCTGGTATTCTTTACTTAAGCAGCATGTATCTAAGCTGCAGTGCAGTGGTTCAAAATAAAGCAACAGCTGTTAAGAAGAATAGAAAGCCCAGTTTAAAGCATAGGTTTGAAAAATGAATTTAGTAAACACCACAAATAAGCTACCTAAGCGAATTTCTACCGCTGTTCATGGAAAACTACTAACAGTTGTGAGCGTTTGAGAATGGATAAAACGTTATATAAACGTGAAACAAGCAGTGAAACAAAAGTATTGTAAAACGAAAACCAACCAAACTTATGGAAGTAAACTATTTAAGACACATGAACGCGAACATTTTCCACGCGGCGGGCGCGTCGACTCTGAAATGTAATTAGCTATCCTAATCGCACGATGCTGGCATCTCGCCAGATTCCAGCGCATTCATGTGTGATAGGAGCGGATGGGTAATTCACAATACGTGTCAACGTTATCGCTGTGAATTATTTCATTATTGATGTCATCATCAGCCTATTAACGCCTCTATAATTTCATTTTTGGTGTCAGTTATAAGTTCAGAATGTGGGATTATAGATTGCGCAACCGTAACGGTATCGTTAGTTGCAGATCGCCTATTGGTCGGGCGCGAGCGTGTCACTCGTACCGCCCGCCGCGCCTCCAACCGGATGGCCGGATATGGACATGTGATTATAAATGGATGACTGTGGTGGCGGCTCTTTATTAAAAGAATAATTCCAACTCATCTCTTCATTTGGGTGTCGTAAAAGACGACAAACGGACTAAAGACTGCCCATACATCCAACAGCATAGGCTCACCACAAGTCACGCTGAGCACATGTGCAGTTGTAGTTTGGTAAAACGTAGAGTATGGCAGTTACACCACATTCACGGAAATAATTGAATTGAATTGAGTCGTCTGCTTCTGCGAATATAATATGTATGTACGACAAATGTGACAAACCGTTTTCGCAGCGTGCAACCCTGCCAAAAACATAATGGGTATTGCTTACGGCCGAAATTCCTATTCAATCTACTGTTGTTTGCCTCCTACAGTAAGAGTCATTTCCTAATTTGTATCAAGTTCCTCATTCTAGTAGGCAAAAGTACAGATAGATTGATTAGTAATATGGTAAATCACCGCGCTAGCCCATGATTAAGATGTATGGCGCGTGCTATCGTATCAATGCGAAGTTAAAATCACATTTGAGTTGAGTAAGATAAACGTTATTGAATGAGCAAGGAAAATATAAGAGTTGTCAAAAATATGTAGGTACCTAGTCTTGCCATACATTCTGTCCCTCATAATAATATAAACATTTCTAGTGTAAAGAAAAAAAAGTGTATTAAAAGCATGTATTTTATACGTTTAACTGTGTTTATTACGAGTACTACAAATATTAAAACCATTCAAAATGACTACCTTAAGCTTTTATACATCACAAAATGTTGTTAAACAGACAATTTTAATGTAAACAGCTTGTATGCTTTAAGGAGGTCAATCAGTGCTCTGGGTACCTCAAGATGTTTGGTCCAGAGAGGTCATCGACTGACTTCCCTAATAGCGATTCTGTTACCGTTTTAATTAATACTAAAGTACTACTTAACTATTACAAAATAAAAGATAACTTACATACTAGAAGACGGTGTGCCACACCCTTATGGTTTCGTGCGTCCTCAGCTCGGCCGCAGTCCGCCGCGCCGTAGTCTTCGGCACGCAGCTGTGTTGGATCGCGCCCCTGCGCGTCTTCGGGTTTATGATGGCCCGAGGCGTCCCTAAACTTCCCGTTGCCTAACCCCAGAGCGTTCTACCCAAGAAAACATATGTGATAAGATGCACAAACCACTTAACCCGTTCACGCCACGTGTTGCACTCCAACCAACCAACTGGTTTTAGCTAGGCCGCCCTGGTTTCAAACTAAACTTATGTTCTACACTGTATTTAATTATTACGGACCCCCGAATCAAACAATGTGTGCCCCTCAAATCAAATTATCAATTTACTTTTACACGACCGCGCGGTATTAAATCCTTTTTTTTTTTTTCCTTATACTGGAGGAAATTCTTTACGAATACCCGGGGCATGGGGACACCCCGAGTTATGTGGGACTCTCCCAACTCCCAACTCCCGCCTCCCCGTCCAGGCCCTGCGGCCTCGACGGGGACTCGGGAGGAGGGGGGCCTACCCACTAAAACCTCCAGTACATCATCTCGTTCGACGGGCGGCTCGGGATTGTGGTCAACACGACTACCGAGTGTCGCCCGGCGATTTTCCATCAGGAGGAGGAGGCGCCAGAGGATGTTTGGGCGTTTCCTGAACGGCTTGCACGGCCGTGCAATGCGGGCTCGAGGTCCCCACCTCTAACCCGCTGGCCAATGCTAGGGTGGCAAGTGGCGCAAGAACCTGCGCCTTCGACCGCCCGTCCTCCTTCTGCGGAGTAGGTCCGCATTGGCGTCCGTCTCGCGCACTCTCTCTGCGGCCTCTTTGAGGGACATCACCTCCTCAGCGAAGGAGGCCACAGCTGTCCATGACCTCTCATTAGCCAGCATAGCCTTGACTACGCCGGTCAAAGAAAGGTCCCTGCCTATCACTCCTGTCAGAGTGTGACGCTGGGGAGAAAAAGCGCCGCACACTTCTAAGGTGTGCTCCACCGTGTCCTCCGCAGCGCCACACTCGTGACAGGACGCCGTCGGCTCCCTTCGCGCCACCCGGTACAGATACCGACCGAAACAACCATGTCCGGTCAGCACCTGCACCAGGCGGAACGTCAGGGCCCCGTGCTTCCGCTCGGTCCATTGCCTCAGCACCGGCCTGATGGCGTTTATGGTCCGGGCCCCATAGACCGGGGACTCCAGGCTCGTCGCCCACCGCCGCATCAGGGAATCGCGAGCCTCCCGCATAGCCTCCCTGGCCTCTTGCGGAGCCATGTTCTGGCCTCGCTCTCTGGCCTCGCATCTAAGGCGGTACGATACTGCCAGGACTCTTGCCTCCAACTCCCATGGAGCTGCTCCGGCAAGCGAGCATGCCGCTGCCCAGGACACCGTCCTGTACCCTCTTATGGCTCTCACCGCCATGACCTTTTGCGCTTGGCGCAGTAGCGATCGATTGGTGGCGGTGAGAGCCTCCGCCCAGATGGGCGCGCCGTACAGCGCCATGCTGGCGACAACACGGGAGTAGAGCTTCCGGCAGGAGCGGTATTAAATCCTAACCTAACCATCTTGTTCCAACGTGAGTGTCACCCGTCACTCTGACCGCCGTCTGTCACTATATTTTTAAAACTACAGCGGGGGCGCACAAAATGGCCGTTTTATTCAATACACAGCTGTTTAAAACTTAAACATCTATTGGTGGACTTAGGTCTTATTAGTGCGTGGGATGCCTGTACGACTGCACCTGTACGGTTAGCGTTGTTCAAATATAATATTTATTTAAAATAGGGCCGCCAGCACTTTATAAACGTTAATCGAAGAAGAAAAAGATTTTGCACAAAAAATAGTTTTTAGTTGTAGAACACAGTAAAACTATACAGAGCAAAAAAGAACTTACTTTTAAAGGACTTATTTGTACTAGTCCTTCAATCATATTAGTGAGGTAGTAGTCTTAAAGAAGCAAGGAAAGCAAAATTATTTATTTTGATTTTTTTATCGTAACAAATTACGAGTATTTAATCATCACGTGACAACAGGCGATTGATATACAACAGCATAATTTATTTACGACACGAATGACACTGTTGTCTCATACGCAACATGAATGCAAAGAAAAGCAAGCTTTATTAAATTTTAAGCCGCGTCGGCATAAGGTTCGTTTCTGATTGATATAAAACAGAAAGATGACGTAATCTTTGTGTTGTAGAGCTCCGAATGTGTCGTTGCATCGCGATCGTTTTGTATTCGTGTGACGACGCATCTAATTATATTTCCTTATCGCGCAACCTAGCTGTGTTTGAAAGATGTTTACGCATAATATACAATATGCATTCAAATAGCATAAAACTAGCTAATAACTAGTATAATAGTATTCAATCACCTACCGTTAAGGGCCGTACACACTAACCGTCCGCCGGCAGATATCAGCCTGTCAGTTAGTAGTACAACTAACTAACTAGTACTTTTAGACATTAAATTACTTGAGTTGCCAAAATTTTATTTTAATTTAGAAAGGTGGTTGTTTATTAAAGTATTCCACAACCTGTTTGAATAATGCATTTAAAAATAATTGTATTATGACAAGTAAGTTTCTTTGGAAAAATGTTTTTAACCTAGTTAAATCTTTGATGATATAATTATAATGTACTCGAATAGTGCCTGTTAAACAATGTGTTACCTGAAAATATCGTAAATGCCGTCTACTGCAAATCGTCATGTATATGCAATGATACTGTGGGTGCCCTTACAGGGTGTCACATGTTTACTGTAATCCATATTTTAATACCACCTTGTAACAAATACCATGTGCCATTCAAATAAATATATAAATAAATGCCGCGTAGCGGTGAAAGAATAATACGAGTACTTACCATCCCCTCTCTTCCCTTGGGTGTCCAAATAGGAGACCATCGGAATGTAGACTGCACATACATCCAAGAGCATAGAGCGATGATGGGCTCACCACATATCTCGCTGAGCACATGCGCAGTATAATTGAGTGAAACATGGACTACGGCAGTGGACTGCTTCGGCGGTCCTATTTGCCTAGTCCCAATACTCAATATTTATCGTTTCGCTGCACGTTTTCTGACTCCTTTCCAATTCCCAAAATTCTCACTTCGTGAAAGAAACGATATTTATTAAATTAAATTAGGTACTTACTGTATATACCTACTACGAAGATTGTTAAAAAGCATGTTAATTAATGACAGGGTCAGATTTTTTATTGATTCTAAGTATGTACCGACATAGATAATGAAATTGAGAAATAAAAAAATTCTGTAACTGAACAGAACTACAAAAAGAGTTCGTAGCACACAAAACAACTACAAATAGTTGAATCATGCGTCACCATACATTGGCACGCCTGCGTCACCCAGATGGCGATGGACGGCCCTCGAAGAATATCACGCTCTGTTGCTGATGCGGGCCGGCTTCTTGGACTAATTGTATTTTCTGATTATTATTTTCATAGGGTCTGGATGAACTACCGTGGAAACTAGTTACTCGTACATTTGTAAAATTAAAAGACGTCTGGCGAACGCAATTGGACTAGATGGGCGACGTTATAGTGAAAGGTCAGGTCAAGGGTATGAAGAATGGAGTGGAGCATGTCTGAATAATGTTATGTAGTGTTATAGGTAGTATACTGAATAATGTTACGAAAATAAGAAAAATAACAACAGTGATATCAAATAATAACTTCGCTTCGACAGCGAAATCAGTATAGGTACCTACATAAATATTGTGGTTGGCAACTCTTGTTGCCAGAACCACCCGGAATGCTTGTATTAATGATACTTTTAAATTCTGAAATGTGGCATACCTATACTTTTATATATTATGAACTAATTGTAATGCTTGTATTAATCATACTTTTAAACAATTCTGATAAGTAGCATACCTATCCTTCCTATATTATAAACTAATTGTAAATTAATGTGTGATTTAGTAAAATGCAATTGTGCTGCCCGGGTGGGTCAAAAATGGGCATTGCTTTTCAGTTGCCACAAATGAGTGTTCACACACTGCAACTATTTAAATTACTTTTTTTTGTTGTGTTTGCAATTGTCAGGACAAGGTTTGTATGAAAGGAACCTTATTTTGGGAAATGTGTAACGGGACACGGGTGCGGTGGTGTTCGCGCAGACGATGTTGCGGGCGGGCCGCTAGTTTCTAGATAAATAAGTATGTGAGAGTTGGACTTTGGTCCCGCGCCGTAATATTACGAGCTCGAGCAACTCCTCCGATTCGATTAGTCATTGCGATATACACAAACATACATCCACGACTATTAGCCCCAAAGGGTCAGTCCGAGACTAGGCAATGCGGCAGAAGCAGTCCACGTTTCACCAAATTACAGCTGCACATGTGCTACGCGTGATATGTGGTGAGCCCATCGCCGCTCTATGCAGTTGTATGTAAGTGCAGTATTTAGTCCGTTAGTTGCCTTTTACGACACCTTAGGGAAGAGAGGGGGTGGTACCTAATATTCTTTCACCGCTACGCGATACGTTTGAATTGTTATTTGTAAAACTGTAAAGTGCTAATTGATGAACATCATTCGTGTTGCGCAGTGACATGTAGCGCGATCGAATAGAGCGAGCATTCTCTAACTGTACACTTGTCTTACAATTTACTATCGACAACCTAAAGTAATAGCGTTTAACGCAATAGGATGGATAGAATGGAAAAAAATTGGTTGCCTGTAAAGTCGGTATACGGGCGAAAGTTTTACGTGACAACGACTTTGAGTGGTAAAATAATTTTAATGTGAATATTCATTCGTATAGTAGGAAGAAGGATGAAATAATAGTAACAATTTAAAACATTTATTTATAAAAAGAATTATATTTAAAACAAATATGCAGACCGATCATAGTTGAGTGGGAGAGAGACGCAAGGCATTCGGCGGGCCTCTCTCTCGTTCGGTGACTCATCGTAACGTTACCGAGCGTTACACTTTTTCATAAGTGACTCCCAGCCGCAACCTAATTTAAGACGTTGTCACGTCAAAATGGAGCGCTTAATGCCACATTGTTTACAGTGGCTGTTATATTTGGATATTAATTGTGCAGAATGAAGCGGCATCGCGTGATTGCTTGCTCAGCGTTTGCTGGCCGAGTGCCAATGTGGAGCGAGCGGCTTTCAGTGGCTGGCATAATTAAACAGATAGGAATTACATATTGTAAAGTAAAGTCGACGTTTTCCTGTGTCTGTAGCTCCACTCTTTCTTCTAATCTAAGTAATGGATTTTTATGCGGTTTTCACTAATACAAAGAGCGATGACTAGGATGGTTGGGTCTGTAATTAGTAGATATTTTGTACTAAATGGATGAAGTATGACCGTGGCAGCAAGCAACCACGGGGAAGAATTTTAGAGAGTGAACTGTATTACTTAGGTGTTGAAATTAAACTATTGAAAAATTACACAATGCTTTCTGACTGATTGTGAGTTACTGACTGATATACGTCATAATTTATAAATGTCTCAATATTTAGTTAACGTACAGAATTGTTATACTCACAGACAGAATTCGTTATTTTCATAATAATATTTACCAGCGGAAGTACCACCTCATTATGCTATGTAGGTAAACATTCTCTTTGGTGCTCAAAAACAGGTCATGTAACTGATGTCCAATTTTTGGATAACACACAGGTACTACAATACAAATAAGAGTTATTTAATTTTATTGTTAGTAATAGTACTCGTACCTAGCTTATTGTTACCATTAGAATATGTTTTTTTTGTTACTATAAGCTTAAGTTTCGAATAAAATTTTGTTTGTGACTGTTTACTAGTTTGACAGTTTTATTTTTATTTACAAACAAACACATAAAGAAAATAAGTCATTTTTCGAAAAGTTTTTTTTAGATTAGTACAATACGTTGATAAGTACATTTTGACATTTAGACTTAACCAGCCTTTTGATATCCTCATTACCTAGTCTCTGACTAAATCTTTGGGGTTAATAGTCGTGATTATATTATGTATTTTTTTATATCGAGAGCTCATACTTTGAAATATATGAAAAAGTAAAAGTACGAATTGAAGCTTTAAAGTGATAGAATTTATTGAATTTGATTAAACGGAGAGCATTTTACTCGTACAACGGTGCCACTGTTTCTTGGAAGGGCCACGCTCAGAAACAATTTTAAAAAGGATGTTCCATGATTTTTCCTTATCCTTTTTTCCTTCCTACTTCACCAGCACCTTCCCTATTTACATTCAGTCTACGTAACGTTGGCGGTGTGTCTTTATTTATATACATTGTCCTTCGCATGACGCGACGTGACGTTTTATCATTGCATATTCATTCAACAAGTCACAGTTTATACAAAGCTAAAAATAGATTAATGTTTTATCGAAACAGCTGAGAGTCACGGCCAGAGCAGTAGGTCAATAACTGCGATGTTACGTGAATAATAATATTTATATTATGGCACACAAAATTCTCATTTTAGAGATCGTATTCATGAGTTTCGTTGGCTTTTAAGGACTTGGCTGTTGACTTTTAAGGGGGCACAGCATTTTTTTTCTTATTTTTTTTCAAACGAGTTCAGGTAAATGTGCCACTTATATCTTAACGAAGCATATTATAAGGGTTATGCTATTTGATCACTTAAATTTTATAAGTGAAGCAATGATAGCTATAGTAATTACGAAACGTTTTTTAGTTACATACTCGTTTCTTTAAAAATGTATCACCCATTAAACGGTGTCTCATACCAACAAAATGATGTCACCATTACTATCAATTGAATGATAAACTATTGTGTTACAATAATCGGTTTGGCTATATAAATTCTTGTTCTATTGTTGATTTCGGAATCTGGTTTGGCATTAATTAGTCTTGCTGTGAACATGATTTTCTAGAAAAGACTATTATCGTCGTCGATCACTGTGATCGTAGATTATCGATGCGCTAATTTAATGCTGGCTGTCATCAACGCTGATGGTGTGTGCCAGTAACTTGTAAAAGTGAAGTCAAAAGTTAAAGTCGTCCAAATGTATTTAATCATTCAAATTAATTAAAAAAACATTTTTAATCATCCAAAAGAGTAGGAAATCGTTCAAAGGGTTGTCATTGCAAATTTGTTTTTATTATTTGTGAATTAATATAGAAATAATGGTGGATTATTATCCGTTCACTGTTCGTGAACGTGCTTGAGTGTTCAGCAAATAAAACAAAACAGTAGGTATATTTTCGAATCCTCTCAAGAAGTCTTTGTGATATTTTAGCAAAGGTCCTACATCTTTAATGTAACACATAACAAAAGACCAATTTTATGATATTCTTCTAAAATTACTACGGAAACGGAAAGTTTTGCGCACCTTATCACAACAATGACAACATCACAACAATGAGAGTGATAACGTTGTCTTGATAAAATTGTGCATTAAAGCATGATTATACCAAGAATTTCGTTTATAAAACCACAAAAAAATAAAAAATAAGATGGAGGTACAACGGACTGAGCTGAAGTATACTAATCGCATGACGGGCAATGCTGTAGAGAACTGTTAAGGGAAAATGTTTTGAGGTGAAGAGCGTGCCGCAAAGCGTCAAATGATGTCACCGATATTCCTGAAGCCCAAGGCAAGACCTTAAAGGTAAGATTAATTTTAAATTATGTATTAAAATCTTAACAATTATTACAATTTAGTCAAACAAAAATTATTGCCCACGTATTTCCCACTGCTGAACTGTGACGTAGTAGTATAGTTAATTATTATTATTAAATAATGTTGGGGTCAGATAATAACTACCCTGTATAATTAAAAGATAAAGCTATTGTAACAAACACTAAGCAAGTAAGCCACCAACCTGCATTGGGCCAGCAGCGTGGTGGGTTATAGCCCACTATCCCCCTTGTTACGCTATGTGGGAGGTCTGTGCCCAGCAGTGGGACGTTTATAGGCTGATGGTGACCTCAAACTCCCTTTTTCTTTACTAAATGTGTACTTAATTGATAAGTGAGTTATAGTTCATAGTATTATCTATGTTACTGTTATTATGCGGTTTTTTATTGTTTATAGCTTTATTTATATAAGATATTAGTCTGAAAATTTCCCCAAAATAAATAAATTAATAAATGACTAAACAAGTAAACATCTTTTATTTGCCTCGTCCCGTCATTAGAGGGCAATGACCTTCAGCATTGGAATCAAACTATTGCTACTATCAATGATTATGGTTTAATCACTGCGCTTGCCAAAGGTCATCGCTCGGCTTTGTCACTCTGTTACCGATTATGCGTAATCATAGGTTTATGTGTTGTTTTATTACGAGGGTTTACACATTTCAGTAACCTATACAAAGTTTCAAATTTAATTTATATTACCAACTAATTGCAGCCAATTTTAATGAAAATGTACTCGTAGAAATGTTATAGTAGCAGAAAATATATTTGTAGAAAAATTTATTTATCTGAATTTAATATATTTTATCATTAATCAATTTCTTTAGAGTATCCCTGATGGACGAAGGTGCTGGTCATTGATTGTGGTGGTTACCTGCCTTTAAAACGAAGTTCGCTTAAACTTCAGAAATCAATACAGAGTTCAATATTGTAATAGAAAACTCTTTCACTGGTTGTTTGAATGAGTTTTATGGCCGCAGACAGGTTATTAAGATAAACAAATGAGTGACTAAGGCCACCACGGCTGAATCACACAGGAGCGCAGTATCGTGACTAAGATGGCCGACGTCGATATTACTCGGATACCATCATAGACGACGGATATTTGAGGTAGGTACTGTTACCAAGGGCAAAGGGGTATCATTCATTTATTATTTAAAACCTTGCAGCATACAGACATTACTAAAATAAATTTTGTACTTTATGCTTTGGGTAAAAGGATTAATGTCGATTGGAAAATGTTGACAGTTTTAGATGGCTTTATCTGCTGGCGTGTAAATATGAGCGCTTTTAAAATAGAGTGATTATTGTAATGGCTTTACGTGCCTTCCGAAACACGGAGGAACTCAAGATCTTTAAAGCCGAGTGTCGTAAAAGGCGACTAACGGACTAAAGATTGCACATACATCCCACTTCATAGAGAGAACTAAGCCCATATGTGCAGTTATCAATTGGTGAAACGTGAACTGTGGCAGGGGACTGCTTTTACGGTCCTCATTGCCTAGTCTCTGACTAACCCTTCGGGGATAATAGGCGTGAATATATGTATGTATGAGTTGTATGACTGACGCCATGTGCCCGTTGTCGTGGTTGCTTTGCGTCGTTGCTTCAGCTCGGGGAAATGTATAACCGATTTGTTTATTTTAACGAATTATTTAATGATGAGGCTGTTTAAATTAGACAATAACTCTTGCAAATTTTTCAACATGTAGAGCCCTGTACCCTGGAACCGTGTCCCGTAGCGGTGAAAGAATACTACCAGCCCCTCACTTCCCTTGGGTGTCGTAAAAGGACGACTAAATAGTGCACATACTTCCAACAGCATAGAGCGGCGAAGGGCTCACCACCTGTCACGCTGAGCACATGTGCAGTAGGTAACTATTTGGTGGAAAGTAGACTGTGGTAGACTGATTTTGCTGTTCCATTGCCTAGTCTCTGACAAACCCTTCGGGGATTATAAGTATGTTATGTAGATCCCTGTAAGTGTCTACACATTGGACACCATAATTTAAACTGTATTCTTCTAACAGGGTCGAAATCCAATAAGAAATTTTAACACTTAAATAAGTACTTTAAAAATAACTTCGATACCCAACCCATCAAACCAGAAAGCTAATTGTCATGAATTTTTATTTGCTTGTAGAAAATCACATAGATCCAGCTAGTTATTGGTCAACCTCAAATGAGATTTTATACATACAATACAATCAATCAGTGCATATTGCCTGCACAGTGTGTTCAGCGTCATAGGTGGTGAACTCATCGCCGTTTTGTGCTGTTTAGTGTGTGCACTGTGAAGTCGTTAACCCAGCAGTCTTTTTTAAGATACCTTCCCAAGAGAAGAGATGGGTTTGTATGGTAGTGTTCTTTTAATAACCGTGTCGCGTCGCGGCTAAAGAATAGTACCACCCTTTCTCTTCCCTTCGGTGTCGTAAAAGGCGACTAACGGTCTAAAGACTGCACATACTTCTAACAGCATAACATAACATGGACTCACCACCTGTCACGCTAAGCACACGTGTAGTCGCTATTTTTTTAAGTGGACTATTATTTTTATATTTTATAGAGGACTGCTTTTGCTGTCCTCATTGCCTGTCCTTATCTTCTGACCCCTATAGATAGGGTATCGCAGCTGGAACCACGGGTCCTGCTGTGTGATGCTCATGGGTACTACGGGGTTCCGGTTCACGCTCCCCGCTCTTTACCGGCGCCTCCGGCGGGATTCCGGATATGGGTTGGGCTCGTAGTGGCTTGTGGTGAGCTGTAGAGCTTGGGAATGTTCGTTTGTCCTGGTATTGTGTGCCAGGACTTCCAATCTCGTGCACAGCGAGCGGGGCTCAGTGTAGCGGTCTCGGTGGGGCCTGAAGCGAAAAGTCCTGCAGGGAACGTGAGTTTCCCTTTAAGTTGGAGATTGCTGTAGGCTTCTCCGGTACTAGTTTGGAGAACTAGTAGAGGCGGCCCCCTAGATGCCGTAGTCTCCGCTCCTGCCAGCCGCGTAGAACGTGGGAACTGGCTAGGCTCCCGGAAGGGTTTCGAGAAGTGATCGAGTGTGTATACTACTTCGCGACCAAGGGGGACCCTTGGGAATTGAATTTAGAGTTGACGACCCGAGTAGTGGCAACTGTGAGTTGTGCCCTTCGTGCAACGAGAGGTGAGCGAGCTTGACAGCTCCGGTTACCTAAATTTTCAACTCCGATAATCGGAACTCCGTAAATGTTCTTCCTAACATTTTTCATCCTAACCATCACAATTAATAACTACTCTGTTTTTAATATTCATAATTCCGAATCATTCAAATTCATAATGTCAGTAGCAATAAACATCTATTATACCTTAATGTTTTGTATTTTAGCGTTTTATAAACGCTTAAATATACTTTAGTAAAATTTTAAACACTGAAAAAAGACGACATTCCCGCCTGAGGTTGTCGTCTTTTTTCAGTGTTTAAAATTTTATCTATTATACCATTATTTGTTTTCCTATATTTTTTTAACATAACCTTCATTTACACTATTATTAGGGATACAGCTGCCCTATACTCCTGTAGATCACGTGATAGGTTAGAAATTTAAGATGGCAATCGCTATGCTCCTGTAGGTCACCGTTGTATTTTCTTTTAATATAAGTGAAATATTATGGAAATTTTGTTTAGAGATAAAAGCGTTATGAAAAACATCAGTAGGAGATTAAATATATTTTTATTAGTGATATTATTAATTAATTTTTTTGGAAACATGAGTGTTATGAACATCGTCGGTAGTTGGTACCAGAAATTGTATTAAAGAAAAAAATTAGGAAGAGTGATCATTCTGATTACAAATCGGTAGGAAGAACAACTTCCGGTAAATTACTTTAGGTGAGCCAATATGGACCCCTCTGCTACATCTGAGTTATAAATAAACGCTATCTTCATGAATATGTAGGTACAGGGCAGTACTTACCTACTATTACCACAGATTATAAATTAGTTTCTGTAACAATAATTTCATTTTTTAAAAGCATTAGGAAAGTACTTTTTTAGCCCTTTCACGAATTCGGTTTTTGTTGTACACAAACAATTTTAGCTAAAAGAGATCTCTCAAGATAAGTCCACCTTTGTACGTCTTTTATTTCTTTCTTTTGTTTTATTCTTAGATTATGTTAAGTGCAATAATAGTGTTATCTCAACATTGTTCCTAGCTATGTCCAACCGCCAACCCGTATCGGGAAATAATTGAATAATTTATTTGTCTAAGAGCAAAACTAAACGTATAACTTCTCAACATACATTTTCAATCTGACCTTCATAAATAAAAGAGATAAAAGTGTGACGTGCATACACACACATACAAACACAGGCATACACACACATACAGTTTGAAAACTTATTTTCTAATCTATACAACTTAACCGCAAACTAGCCGCCACAAGTAGCAATCAAATTAAGCTATTGTATTTAAGTGACATTTTGTAAAAATATAAATAAGTACAATGTTTAAATAAAGTAGTTATACAGGTAATGAAATGAAAAAAAAAAAAGCTTTTAAACGACATCTTTTCCGCTTATCGCTAGCATGTTCAAATGTGCTCCTAAACAATCTCGTTTGCGAGGTCAACGCGCCTGCGCATATTAATCGGCATTTGAGAAATGACACATTTTTGCCATGCCATAATAACGCCATATGTTTAAGATAGTTGCTACCTTATTATTAATCTGAGGTTGCTACACACACTTGCTGATCAACCTATCCGAAACTGTCAAATTCCTCCATCAGATATAGAGTGTACACACCCTAGGGATACAAATCCAAACAATTCATAGCCCATCTTTTGGAATACGACATTGTACGCGGATTTATTTGAATACTATCGCTATTTCAGTCTGTCAAATATCTTCTCCAGATTGGAGATTCACGGATGACGAAGAAAGATCGGATGGCTGAAGTCTGATCTAGTGCGTAAACTACCATAGAAACAGCTTTACGACAACTCCAGCCCGTATTTTCACGGGTTCAGATCGGATTAGGATCGGACTTAGTGCGAAACCGCTCTCACTCGTTTTTTCAGGTACTTAATGAACAAAAAACGGGAAATTTTATTTGGTACGATTATACACAGTGTTCCCGTTTTCGCAGTTTTTAAGAGTGAGTCAGAAAGTTCTTGGTATTTGTCTGCTAGGTAATATTACATATCATCTTGAATAGTGGAATGTTCTTTTACTATTTATGCAAAATAGATACACGAGGCTTAACGCAAACTAGGTAGGTATACATTCTTTTTACCACCTATACATGTGTAACATTCTTGAATCTCCGGATGGAAAAAGTCTGCCTCATAAACCAAACAACCTGACCTCCAAAGCGTGGCAAGTTCACGGGAGGAAGCATATCCAATCCTTACAAAGATGCCATTTAAATAAACAAGAAGGCGCAAAGCGGCCTTCAGAAGTTCAAAGCAATTCAAAAGTAGGACACCCACATGTCACTGTGAAATGCGCCTTAACTCTTTAGCAAAACGGTCGAATATAACATTCACGGTAAGCAGCGATATCTTAGTATGCGACGCGGTCATTCCATTATAACGTAGGGTTGCGCACGGTAACTAAAATATTTAATTAGTTAGGATAAAATGTTTACTAGAGAAAACAAACAATATCAGAAAAGCTCGAATGGGAATTGAACCCATGACCTTTGGATTGCCGGTCCACTGCTGTAACTGCTAAGCTACCTTTCTAGTAAACCTTTTATTCTAATATCTATATTGTGAATGCAAAAATTTCAATAATAAAGTTATTATTAGTTGTTAAAAAAACAAAGTGTTTTTTGACAGTTATTTTTTAATGCAATTCTGAAGCTAATTAACAGTTTAATTATTATTATTCCAATGTATGCTTTCTTGTAGTTTAGTGCAGACGCCAACACTTCAACCTACCACAAAACATCAAATTTCTGCAATGTATTTTGATCTTTATCACTCCCTAGTGAAAAGGGTCTATGGATCAACATTGATTGAAGTAATTTGACAGTTATGGATAGGTTGACCAGCAGGCGTGTGTACCTTATAAACTGAGATTGATGGGTAATGGATTAAGATTGCAAATTTGAATCCATATTTACCTAAAGTTAAGATGTGGGCTATTTTTATATTTATCAGTGAAATAAATTGTAGTCTGAATAAATATACAAATATAAAGAATCCTTATTATATAAATAAAATAGAAATAAACCTAATTTGAAACAAATGACAGTTACCTTGGTTTTTTTGTCTTAAATAATGGCTTGGTGCGGCTTGCAAATTTTAGCCAGTCTCAGTCAAGTCTACGAAATAATATCAAAATATATTTTCTTTGCTTTAGGTAAATAGTGAGTGATAATGCCATTTTTTATGGTAAATGATATTGCAAAAACCCCTTGAGTTTCAATAAAGCTTTACTAAGATCTTACACGGACTTCTTGAAAGAATTTTGAAATCATTTTATAAATATATTTTAAACTAGCGATCCGCCCGCGACTTTATACGCGTGAACACTCCGTATCCGTGACGAATTCCCATTTTTTTTTCATATGCCTTGTCCTGACCATTACAAATACAACCATAAGGAATCTGTGGAATCGGCCGAGCACACATTTGACGATTAATTTTTACACGTTAACGTTAATTTATGTTAACACAAATATTCTGAGAAGCCGCTTTCATAATAATGTTGGTTAATTATAAGTTAAAAATTAAAGAATTAAATTAATTAGTTAAAGAATACGTTTTAGTAAATTTGCTTCCGATTATCCTTATCCGATCTCTAATAACGGATGATAGATATGTTTTATGATATTATAATAATAAATAAAATTCGTTTACGATCACACCAATTATCTAGCCCAAGATAAGCTTCTATTGAAACTCGTTGATATGATTAAACTAGATAACGGATAAATATACATAAACATAGAAAAACACCCAGATCCGAAATCAATTTAGCAAAACAGTTTTCTCTAAATTGACTCGACCGGGAATTTAACCTAGGACCTCAGAGATGGCGCCACGCCAGATCCGGCAGGCGTGCTAACCACTTGACCGCGGATCCCGGGAGTATAATTTAGGGGAATTTCCCAATTTTGTTGAAATCATACTCGGCTTCTTCAGAAATTGAAACATGACGTTGCAATCACACTGTTATTTTATTTGTTATGTGCTAAAATTCCACTAAATTTGGTACGTTTATTTGCCGACATTTTCTTTTCTAAACATACCTACAAAAATAATAAATAAAATTCGAATTAATTATTTGGCAACCCTATGCCTTTTGCACTTGGGGTAATGAACTTTGTTGGCTGATAGTTGGAACCGATCCAACTCGTAATTTCTATAATTGTGACGCAATCCTAAACATTTCTAGGTATTAAGTATTTATGGTGAATAATATTTATTTGGTGAAACGTGGACCATGGCAGAGGACTGATATTGCGCTCTTCATTGCCTAGTCTCTGACTAACCCTAAGGGGATGAATAATTGTCGTTTTGTAAGTGTATGTAACATAATTTAGAAGATAAAACCCAGATACAGACAATAATATTATCTGTATCTGAGTTTTAACTAAATGTCATTGTTATGTACATTATTTCCTGACCTACAGAAAACATACATAGCAGATACGTGTTTAGCGTGCCGAAGACATACGTATACTTACATAATCATTCCGTTTGTAAGTCATTCGCATTTCATTAACGGTTTTTGGCGTCGCGACCTCGTCATCCTTTCGTTTTTTTTAACTTTTTGTTATGTATATTATTAACATACATTTTGACGAGGATTAACGCTAACTACATATTATAGGCATACTATGCATACCTTTTTATACCCCACGTTTCGACCGAGTTGCAATGTTCTGCCTCCGTTTGCGCGGCTGAGTCTTCGTCCACCGTTACATTCATTATGTGGACGAAGACTCAGTTGTGAGTTTATGATGGAACGCGAAGGTTAAAAAGTGTATATGTTTATTATTCCCTAACGCAGGAATTATTAACGTATCAGGAATTACCGCCGCCGGAGGAATAGTCAGAGACAGGCAATGAAGACCGCAAAAGTATTCCTCTGCCATAGTCCACGGCACACCAACTATAGCGACTGCACATGTGTTTAGTGTGACTGGTGGTGAGCCCATCGCCGCTGTATGCTGTTGGATGTACGTGCAGACTTTAGTCCGTTAGTCACCTTTTACAAAACCAAAGCGAAGAGATAGGGTGGTAGTATTCTTTCACTGACCCTTCATGACCTCGCTATTGTCTCTTCTCTTCAACATATCGCAAACATGGGCAATTGTCAGTTGATGCCTTCTCTTACCATGATTTAATTTATGTTTCGTCTAAGTCCCGTCCCCCTAAAGCTAAGGCCAAAATTCTTCTGCAGCGCAATTTTAGTGGCATTAGTAATCATGTCGGTTTTCGATGACCGATAATTATCCACTATCTCTCTTTTGGAATAAACCTTAGCAGCAAATGGCAAAAGGTGACTGTTGTAACATCACCGCCCAAAGCTGTAAATGTAAAGAATACTAGATGACCCGGTGAACTTTGTAACACCTACATAAAATTTGATAAAATATGGTCAAAACTTAATAAGTACAAAATTTTTCGGTCACTACATTTAGCCAGTGTCAAGTTAATAATTATAATAATCTTCTAAACCCCATGAGACTCAATAAAGCTGTGAGAATCTAAAAAAGTTACGTTGCACGGTTTTGTTTTATTTGCCAAAATTCTGCATGAGTTTTGGAAAATAAAACAAAACCGTTATACATTAATATTTGACGAGACACAAATTATAGAAAATAAAACAAAACTGCAGACATGCATGACGCTTCACTTTCCCGCCAAGAAGTCGACTTTTCTACACTTTTTTTATTTCTGAAACAGAACTGTTTCGAATGCCAACAAAACAGACCAAAGAGATCCGTTCTAATACAGCAGCTGTTATGAAACAGACAAATTTTTGAACGCACATATAAATATTTGACACCAAATATATATATGTATATATTGTATATATATTGTCTTTAAAAAAAATATATATATATTTTTTTAAAAGACAAAAGACATCAAATGTTTCACAGCTAGGAAAATTTTGTATTGTAAAATTAAAATGTCGTTTTTAGTATTTTCCTTTACTTATTATTTACGTTTTATCACCGTTTATAGCATCCCTAAGCTTAATTTTTCAAAATCGAAATTAGCCAAATCGGTTCAGCCATTCTCTCGAGTTTTTGCGAGACAAAAGCACAGCTATTTATTTTTATATATTATATAAATGTAGTCAGTCTTATCGAATAAAAACTGTTGCCTGAAACCTTAATGTATAGTCTCTGTAGATATTGACGGACTGCTGGGCTAAGGCCTCCGTCATTAGTGTTACGGACAGAAGTCTCGACTTTATGATATTATATAGTTAGATATAATACGGCTAAATTTAGGTATGTGTATTTGCATAAGTAGATTAAGTCTCATATGTGTAAAGGTTTTTTGATAATAAATAATTAATTTTTTGCGTTTCATTTAAACAAAAGTTAAAAGTTATTAAACAGGTAATGGTTTTGACAAGGTAAGGGCCAAGTATACGTGCCCAGGGGCCTTACGCCTCTCTAAGGTAATTAAAGTTAGGAAAGTAAGAGATTAGCTTTCGTAATTATAGGTTTCTATTGTTAGGAATATCAATGTAATTAAGAAAATAAATAAGTAGGGTATCCAGATTACGAGTGATACCGTAGGGTAGGTAATAAATTTAAGATAAAAAGAGAGGTCCGAACGAAAGGGACAGCTGCACAAATTACGACGGTTCATGTGGGTAGTTAGTTATGGTAAAATGTAAAACTGCCCACATGAGCCGGCAGCTGTCCCACAAGGCTGCTAGTTGCCAACCCATAATGTGTTTAAGTCACGGTCGGTCAGAGCAGAATTTGTAAGCTCTCCGGACCCCACCTTGAAGAATAAAGAAGCACTAATCAAGAACCGAGTTTTATTGAAGAACATACAGTCCACATCGAAGCACAACGGCTAAACTGTTCGGCGACTACACCCGTCGGGAACAATTTCTTTGGACCTTCGGAGCCGGATTTGAAGAACTGAAGCCTTCGTCCATTTGAAGATAGAAGATCTACGTAACCACCAACGTGACCACCAACGTGACCACCAACGTAACCACCAACGTATTGTAACCACACCACTTGTGTTCTGCAACAAGTGCTAACGCGGGCGGACCGCGGCTCAAAACGTCACATCACCTAACGGTGCCAAACGGTGTGCGTTCTGAGTAAACGCCGTTCAAGGCGGGACGACTTATCGGACGGGGTCGTCAGTTTGTCCTTTTTAGGGCAAGCTTAAGAGTCCGGCTACGCCAGTACGGTTTGTCGTGGAGCGGGGGTCCTTTCTGTAGGCACTGCCTAAGCTGTCGGACACTCCAGCCGATTCGCGAGCGCCCCGTTGTCCACGTCGACTCTCTGCTGGGTAGGTCCTACCTTTCCACTCCCGCACGAACTCCATCCTTGGACGGGCTCCCCACATAGCGTGCCCGTTTGAGATTGTTAGGAGTAGGGGCAGCAAGAAAGAAGATGCCGACCACCCGAAGACAAAGCCAAGCCGAGACGACAACGGGACTACGAACATTCGACAGACCACCCGCATCACCCTCAAACCTTGCCTCACCCGTGACGCCAATGGAACCGCAACAAGAGACCGCTGAACGCGGCATCACCGCCACTACGGAAGTTAGACGCAACGACGACGCACCGCCACCCGACGCGCCCAGAGCCGGGCCGCCGTCGGTACGATCGACAACGAGCGTCGCCTCACGAGTAAAACAAGCGCAACTTCAAGCGGAGTAGCGGCTCGCCGAAGTACGTCGGCGAGAGTTACAATTGGAAACGGATATGATTAAGAAGAGACTTGCATACGAAATCGCCGTTATTGAAGAAGAAACGGATGTAGAACCGGAGAGCCTACCCGCCGATATTGCCCAACTGAGAGTGGATGAATGGTTGGATCGGCGTCGGAACGTGCATGAGCCCGACACAGATAAAGTCGGAAATGTGCGACAAAGACAAAAGGATGCACGCGCAAGTGAGAGATGGACAGAGGTCGCCACCTCACTGATTCGCCATATGTTGAAAACGAAAACGTAGTGAAAGAGGCAGCGAACCGTGATTAAACTAGCAAAGACGACACGGGGATGGTTAAGCTCGCACTTACACTAGAGAAAATGATGCATAATCGACCGGTACCACGACAGGCGCTGGATTTGCCTATATTCAGCGGCTCGCCGGCCAAATGGTTGCCGTTTAAAGCGGCGATGCGCGATACGACTAAACAATTTAACTTTAGCAAAGCCGAGAACTTGGCACGATTAAGAAGCTGTGTTAAAGATGAAGCAAAGGAAGCGGTGTCCGCTCTTTTATATACGGCCGTGGAGTGTTTTCATAACCACTTCCGGGAAGTGGTTATGAAAATACTCGAGCAATGCTTCGGACGGCCAGAAGTAATAATTGATCGAGCGCTGGACGACATTAAGAGACTGCCGCGTCCCGGCACGACGGCCAGTGAATTGAACACGTTCGCGATCAAACTGCAGAACATTGTGTGCATACTCGATAATATCGACAACAGAGGGTACTTACGAAATCCAATGTTAACGCGAGAAGTGGTGGACAAGCTCGGACCGCACCTACGCTCAAGGTGGTGCGACTACGCAACTGACTACGGAAGCTATGCCGAGCCTGAGATCGTCACGCTATCCCACTTCCTCATGAGAGAAGCCGACAGAGCCCTACAGTATGCATACGTGAGCTACAACCCTACGCGAAAGAACGTTATTACGGAAACACGAGCGAATGTGAAACAACGAATCGAGCGAAAGAAAAATACGGCTGTATACGCAACAAGTGATGACGTCATAAACAAAGAATGTCTATGTTGTGGAGGACGTTATGACGTGCCGCAATGTGATCGCTTTAAAACCATGACGGTTAAACAACGATGGGAATGGATAAAGAAAAGCGGAGTGTGTTTCCGTTGTGCGAATAAGAAACACCATCGCCTACAATGCGATAAACGCGATCTGTGCGGAGTTGATGATTGCCGCCATCCCCACCACGCCTTGCTACACGAACACCGCACCAGGCCGAACGAAACCGAGATGGTGGCGTCGGTTAATCACTCGACCGATGCTACCAAGGTGTTACTGAAAGTATGTCCCGTTACCATCAAGGGACCAAAGGGGTCAATCGACACATACGCCTTGCTCGACGAGGGGTCGACTGTTACGCTAATCGACCAAGACCTGGCGGACTACGTAGGCGCGGACGGCCCGGCGAACGATTTGAAAATACGAAGCGTGAATACACAAACGACGTTCGAAACCAAGACGGTGAATTTAAAGTTAATTGCAACTACGAATAAACGACAATTCGACATTAAAGCTAGAACGATGAAAGATTTATCACTCAACGGACAGACGGTGCACAACGACTGTTTGAGATACACTCATATGAAAGAGTTATCAAACAGCAACGTCTGCTACGGACATGTCAAGCCTCGAATACTGATTGGGGCAGACAATTGGCATCTCATAGTCACACGAAGATTGCTACAGGGCAAGCGAGACGAACCGATCGCATCGCTCACGAAGCTGGGCTGGGTAATACATGGATCAGCACCGCGGTCAAGCGTGCTGATGGAGAGTAATACGGCTGCGGTGTTATACGTAAACACGCCGCAGTGCGCGACGATCTCATGCACTCTCTTACCCGACAACGAACTCCATGCTATGGTAAAGAAGCACTTCGAAATTGACTCACTGGGAATAACAAAGAAGGAGCGAGTGAGCCCGAGTGATGCACGCGCCATAGAATCGTTTAGAACGACGACAAAGAAAGTTAACGGAAAATACGAAGTTAGATTACCGTGGCGACGTGATGACGTCACGCTGCCGCCAAGTTACGAGTCAGCATTGAGACGATTGAAATCCATAGAACGGAAGATGGACAAGTCTGACGAATTCAAACGAGCTTATACGAATCAAATAGAGAATCTATTTGATAAACACTATGCCGAGGAAAGTAGCGAGAGCGATTTGATGAGCCCGCATTTATGGTACTTACCTCACTTCGCCGTAACAAATCCGAATAAGCCCGGAAAACTACGAGTTGTCTTTGACGCGGCCGCCGAAGCAAACGGAGTTTGTCTGAATGACGAGCTTTTGGAGGGTCCCGACTTACTACGCGACCTGGCGGGCCTGCTACTACGATTTCGCGAACGAGCTATCACAATTAAGATATTTAAAGGTGACCAACCCGCTCAGATATTTCTATGGAGGGGCGCCGACCGAACGAAGCCACCTACACGCTATAAGATGACGTCAATGATATTCGGAGCTAAGAGTTCACGTTTCTTAGCGCACAGCGTGAGAGATTTGAACGCTGAAACGCACGCTGCCGAGTATTCGCGCGCATACGAAGCAATTACGAGAAACCATTATATGGACGACTACGTCGACTGCTACGACACCGAGCAAGAAGCGATTGAAACGATAAAGGAGGTCGTGAAGGTTCACGCGCAGGCAGGATTCACGCTGGCCGGTTATAACTCTAACGGACCGTGCGTGTTGCGTGAGCTGCCAGCAGAAAGCCGTGACACCTCACCTCGACAGCTCGGCGCTAGTTTTCAGCAATGGGGCAGAATGCTCGGTTTACTATGGGACGCTGCTACAGACGAGTTGGCGTTTAACACCGAGATGGTTCGCGTGCACGACGACGTGAAGCAAATGAGGCGCGCTCCTACTAAACGAGAGGCGCTGAGTGCGGTTATGTCAATATTTGACCCACTCGGACTGTTGAGTTATTATACTATACGAGCGAAGATCATCTTACAAGGCATATGGCGGTTAAAAATAGAATGGGATGAGGTCTTACCAAAAGCACGAGGCCGACGAGTTCCATGAATGGTTGAACGGATTGAGGGCATTACGTAGTCTGCGTCTACCCCGGCGTCTACATACGGGGGGAGTGACGAGAAAGCAGCTACATGTTTTTAAAGACGCCAGCGAGGTCGCTTACGGCGTTGCAGTATATTGGAGAATGAAGGGTGAAAATGGCGAAATACGAGTCGCACTCGCCGCTGCTAAGGCCAGAGTGGCACCGATAAAGCAACAAAGTATTCCGAGAATGGAGTTGCAAGCGGCGTTGATAGCTACGCGACTAGCAAGCTCAGTATTGAATGAACAAAGATGGCAACCTGAGAGAGTCGTATATTGGACCGATTCACAAACAGTGTTGAAATGGATTAATAACGACACGGTGCGTTACACCCCCTATGTAGCGCATCGCTTACGTGAGATCACAGAAACGACGATGCCGTCACAATGGCGATGGGTCCCTACGGCTCACAATGTCGCGGACGACGTAACGCGCGGCAGTGAGATTATGAAAACGAAGAATGATCGGTGGTTTGTCGGACCGGCATTTTTATATGCAAACGAAACCGAATGGCCTACGAGTGACGTCATCAACAACGAACACAGCGCGGAGAGTGAACACTGCGTGACGCACACGCACACGTGGCAGAGTGATAGTAGCGTAGTGCCAGACGCTAAGCGCTTCTCTTCCTACGAGCGTTTAGTTAGAACGATGGCGAACGTGCTACTATTCACTCAGAGATGCCGCCGCCGCGCTAGTAACATGACAATTGAACATATCAACGAGGCCGAGCGCCTACTAACCATTGAATCGCAACGAGAGAGCTTCGCAGACGACATCGACCGCCTCAAAGCATCCCGCAAACTACGCGCGGGCAGCAGACTACGACGACTCGACGTGTTCATCGATGAAGGCGGAGTATTACGAGCAAGAGGGCGAATAAGGGCAGCGGGTGTGTCTGCCCCCGCTACTACGCCCGTAATACTGGACGGCAGCCACCCGTATGCGCGGTTGCTACTTAAACGTGAGCACCGTCGCGCCCACCACTCGCACAATGAGCGCGTCGTCAACGAAATAAGGCAACGATACTGGGTTCTACGATTGAGGCCGGCTGTGAGAACCGTGGCGTTCAATTGTGCATTTTGTAAAGTGAGAAAGACGCTACCTACGACGCCGGTGCACGGCGACTTACCAAAAGCACGTATGGAAGCCTTTGTACGGCCTTTTACGAACTGTGGCCTAGACTATTTTGGCCCGATGACTGTGACTATCGGCCGGCGCCATGAGAAACGATGGGGGGCGCTATTCGCATGCCTCACTACTCGAGCTGTGCATATTGAACTTACGGCGAGCTTATCTACCGACTCAGCGATTATGGCTCTAAGACGAATGGCGGCCAGGAGGGGATGGCCCCACGTTATATATAGTGACAACGCTACGAATTTTAAAGGCGCGGACCGAGAATTAAAGGCCGCATACGAAGAATGGGAGCCAGCGCTACGAGAATACGCGCTAACGCAACGCACAGAGTGGCGTTTCATTTCGCCAGGCGCGCCACACCAAGGCGGCGCATGGGAACGGCTGGGTGAGAACAGTCAAAACGGCGCTGCGCACTACGCTCAACGAGAAGTCACCGCGTGAAGAAGTACTTATGACGCTACTAGCCGAAGCCGAGCACACAGTCAACGCTCGGCCTCTAACACACGTCCCTGTGAGCATCGACGACCCGGAAGCGCTGACACCCAATCACTTCCTTTTGGGTAGCTCGAGCGGCCTGCCCACCACTGGGCCGTGCGAGCGCGCCGACCGAAACACATGGCGGGCGGCGCAGGCGCTGGCGGACGAGTACTGGCGACGCTGGCTGCGCGAGTATCTACCACTACTCATACCGCGCGGCGGCACGCGCGACTCCGAGCGACGCAACGTACGAGAGGGCGACGTGGTCATAATTGTGGATAACACACTACCCCGCAATGTATGGCCTAGAGGCGTCGTCACGAAGACATTTTCTGGACCTGACAACGAAGTAGCAAGCAACGTAGAGGTGCGCACCAAAGGCGGCACGTTCCGACGACCGACGACGAGACTGGCTGTCCTGCCGATGGAGTGAAGAGGCTACGCGGATGCTGCGCCGGGGGGAGCCTGTTACGGACAGAAGTCTCGACTTTATGATATTATATAGTTAGATATAATACGGCTAAATTTAGGTATGTGTATTTGCATAAGTAGATTAAGTCTCATATGTGTAAAGGTTTTTTGATAATAAATAATTAATTTTTTGCGTTTCATTTAAACAAAAGGTAAAAGTTATTAAACAGGTAATGGTTTTGACACGGTAAGGGCCAAGTATACGTGCCCAGGGGCCTTACGCCTCTCTAAGGTAATTAAAGTTAGGAAAGTAAGAGATTAGCTTTCGTAATTATAGGTTTCTATTGTTAGGAATATCAATGTAATTAAGAAAATAAATAAGTAGGGTATCCAGATTACGAGTGATACCGTAGGGTAGGTAATAAATTTAAGATAAAAAGAGAGGTCCGAACGAAAGGGACAGCTGCACAAATTACGACGGTTCATGTGGGTAGTTAGTTATGGTAAAATGTAAAACTGCCCACATGAGCCGGCAGCTGTCCCACAAGGCTGCTAGTTGCCAACCCATAATGTGTTTAAGTCACGGCCGGTCAGAGCAGAATTTGTAAGCTCTCCGGACCCCACCTTGAAGAATAAAGAAGCACTAATCAAGAACCGAGTTTTATTGAAGAACATACAGTCCACATCGAAGCACAACGGCTAAACTGTTCGGCGACTACACCCGTCGGGAACAATTAGAATCAAGTCATCGCTACAACAGATAGGTATTGATTTAATCACCACGCTAGCTGGTTTCACAAATCCGGGCTCAGCATGGAACAATGCGAACCATACTATGCCCGACCTAGTTATTGAATCCAGCTCCGATTCAAACTGGTAAAAATTTCACATTTATATGCCAGTTCTAATATTTGTACCGGCCACCTGTAGGTATTCATGTTATACTAATTTATTTATGTTATCGCAGAAGTCATTAACAATGATGTGGTTAGCACCGACTTCAAATAACATGAACTCATTGACTCTATTATCCACCTTAATCGCAAAGCGTGCGAAGTGATAACTAAACTAATAAATTAAATGGTTGTCACACGATTAATTAATACGCTTATCATGAGTGCGGAATGACAACTGTTGGTTATGTCTTATTTTGTAGCGGTAGCCATTTGTCCCGTTTTAAAAGCTCGTATAAAATTGTTGCATTTCTAAAAATAACTTACAATATGGAGAAAAGTGTATGAAAGTTTAAAAACGTGTCTAACTAAAATCACCGTAATGTAAAGATGGTAGATGGTGATTGTGAGTGAGTGAAGTGAGTAAAGATGGCAGATGTTATGTCTCTATTAGATGTTAATATGTTATTAAACTGACCCTTAATCGTAAATCAAATCGAATAAATTATTGTCACAATCAAAACTCACAGTGGCCTACGTGACTTGCAAGAAAGAGAGGTAGGCAGACGTATATCTGTCTCATCAGGCTGAAATCATGCGATGCGCGGGAAAGCAAATAGCGCACGACCTGAAGGCTGTGTGCGCTGCGTGTGCGCTGCGTGTGCGCTCCCCCCACATCCCTGCCAGCAGACGAGCGCTATTTTTGTCTAACCCATACATTCACAAACATCGCACACGCACACTAGTATCATACTTTATACGCGTACGTAGATCCGGTTGACAGGCGCGCCTTACCATATACCTACAGGCATCGATGTGAGCTTTGCATTCGCATTGATTTTACCACTTATGAAAAAATGCGAGCGGTAATTCGTTCTTATTTTAGCTTTAAAATTATTTAAAATTAATTTACTTATTTTATGTTTCCTCCCATCCACAAACATCAAGAAAAATATTTTGTTAAATAAATAAATCAAACAAAATATTACAGACAGGCATAGCTTTTCTTATGTTATTCTAGCTTGATATGAAATATCCAATCTGTCTAAATTTTGAGGATAGGTTAGCCGAAGTATTCTCTAACTAACAGAAAATACAGGGAATACGAAACTGCGATGTCGTATTCTTTACTTAAGCAGGTATACTAAGCTGCAGTGCAGTTTTGCGAAATAAAGCAACAGCTGTAAAAAATAGCAGACCCAGTTTAAAGCATAGGTCTGTACAATGACTTTAGTAAATACTACGAATAAGCTACGTGATTGAATTTCTATCGCTGTTCATGGAAAACTACTAAACAGCTGTGAGCTTTTGTATACAAAACGTTATTTTAACGTGACAAACATTGCTACAAAAGTATTTCTAAAATTTCTGTGCAACATATAACTTGATCTGTTGTTTCCGAAAGTAGGATACATAACGCGTCAATAATCTGTTGATGGAACCAACAACAAACATTTGATATTATAATCTAATGAGATAAAACATTATTCGTAGAAAACTTATGAATTATGTTTAAAAATTATTTAATACATACATATGAATAATATTTAAATGTTATAAAACATCGGCATGCAAGCAAGCATGCAGCATTTAACCAAGCATGCAAACAGGCATGCAAAATGCAAGCAGGCATGCAGCATGCAAGCAGGCATGCAGCATGCAAACAGGCATGCAGCATGCAGCAGGCATGGTTTCTGTCACGGCTCCGGCGCTGCAGGTCTCCGGCGGTCCCACGTAAGCTTATCGTCGCAGATGGCTTTCGCTCACCACCGCAGCTTCGGCTTGCTGGCTGGCTTCAACGGCCAGCCTCGGCTACGGCGGCAAGCATTAAACGCACCTGCTCCTCAGCTCGCGGGCTGCCTCGTCCCTCCGCGCCTACGCGGGCTTAAATTACACTCTAGCGTAGGGCAGACAAGTCTACGTGGAGTCGGTTTCGCCGCGATTCGTTTCTGTCACTGACTTTTTTAGCACAACCTTAACGAAAACTCATCGTATTAACTTTTTAAGACAATAATAATATTTGAAACCAATTTAAGGTTAAAATGCTATTTTTATTTAAAAGCAAAAATTATATCAAATGACGTTATAGAATATTTTTATTCTACCAATATAGCTTTATAGAAAAGTTGTTAGAGAATATGAGTATTATATCAAATGAATAATATACGTAATGTTGTTACAGAAAGTGTATTTAGAACAAGTAAACATTATATCCAATGATCGTTATTTCCTTTGAAATTAGGTCATTTGTCATTTTATGAAATAATACGCACCCGAACGGGAGGCTCGACAGTGCGATGAAACAACTGATTCAATACTTCCATATAAACTGCAATCTAACAATAAAGTTTACAATGTAACTTCTGTTCGACTCGTCACCACGCCACCGCGTGTTAAAAGGTTCACAACTGTGGGTCCGTGATATGTTTTTAATATTTTCCATAAAGGCAATAGACAAAGTCAGTTCTTCTGACAAAATTGTTTTATCCTATGAAACTTGACTTCTCACCAAAAGTAGCCTGCAAAAAAATGATATATTACAGAGGTCGTTAATAAGCCGATGATGACATCAATAACGAAATAACGCTGTGAACAGCGATAACGTTGAAACGTATTGTGAATGACCCATCCGCTCACCGATACACATTTATGCGCTGGAATCTGGCGAGACGCCAGCATCGCGCGATAAGAACAGCCAATTACATTTCAGAGTCGACGCGCCGCGTGGAAAATATTCGCGTTCATGCACGCGTGTCATAAATAGTTTACTTCCTTAAGTTTGGTTTGTTTTCATTTTAGAAATACTTTTGTAGCAATGTTTGTCACGTTAAAATAACGTTTTGTATACAAAAGCTCACAGCTGTTTAGTAGTTTTCCATGAACAGCGGTAGAAATTCGATCAAGTAGCTTATTCGTAGTATTTACTAAAGTCATTGTACAGACCTATGCTTTAAACTGGGTCTGCTATTTTTTACAGCTGTTGCTTTATTTCGCAAAACTGCACTGCAGCTTAGTATACCTGCTTAAGTAAAGAATACGACATCGCAGTTTCGTATTCCCTGTATTTTCTGTTAGTTAGAGAATACTTCGGATAACCTATCCTCAAAAACTAGACAGATTGAATATTTCATATCAAGCTAGAATAACATAAGTAAAGCTATGCCTGTCTGTAATATTTTGTTTGATTTATTTATTTAACATAATTTTTTCTTGATGTTTGTGGATGGGAGGAAACATAAAATAAGTAAATTAATTTTAAATAAATAAATCAAACAAAATATTACAGACAGGCATAGCTTTTCTTCTGTTATTCTTATCTCATGTAAAGATGGTAGATGGTGATTGTGAGTGAGTTAAGTGAGTAAAGATGGCAGATATTATGTCTCTATTAGATGTTAATATGTCATTAAACTGACCCTTAATCGTAAATCAAATCGAAAAAATTATTGTCACAATCAAAACTCACAGATTCTAGCATATCAAGCTTGATATGAAATGCCGGAGCCGTGACAGAAACCATGCCTGCTGCACGCTGCATGCCTGCTTGCATTCTGCATGCCTGTTTGCATGCTGCATGCCTGCCTGCATGCTGCATTCTTGCTTGAATGCTGCATGCTTGGTTAAATGCTGCATGCTTGCTTGCATGCCGCTGCAATATGTTTTATAACATATAAATATTATTCATATGTATGTATTATATCATTTTTAAACATTATTCATATGCTTTCTACGAATAATGTTTTATGTCATTAGATTATAATATCAAATGTTTGTTGTTGGTTCCATCAACAGATTATTGACGCGTTATGTATCCTACTTTCGGAAACAACAGATCAAGTTATATGTTGCACAGAAATAATTGGAAGGCCCGAAGGTGCCGCGTGCGCAACATTGTATGAAGATCTGACTTTGTCAATTGGACCATAAGGAAAATATTGGAAGCAGGCCATTTTGACACGTTTGTGAACCTTTTGACGTGCAGTAGAAAGTCTATATTCTCGTAAGCTATAAATTTCATAGCAGGATCAAAAACATATTTTTTAAAATGTAAACTTGTTTGTTGTAAGTTATCTCTAGCTACTTAGGGTGGAGTTCATGAACTACAACGAAACCAAGGATTTTATAATCATTTGGTTATTTTGTAACAATTGTATAAACAAGCTGCGTTTATTTGTGTTCACCGGGAATTTTTAATCAGCTGCATATTAACCAAATGTTTTTGAATGAATATGTCAAAAAGATCCAATGGTATTAACATTATATGTCAGTGTATTAGTGTACCTTTGCATAGAATCAAACTATTTGTATAACAATATTACTATGTAATAAAATCCCTTTTTAGTCAAAGCCATGTCTATAGTGTTAACGTATTTAATTGTTATTTAGCATAATTTCTACTGTCAGACAATTAATCAAACAATTATTTTTCTCGAAATAATCGCGACTGCTTGAGAATGCACGGAGAGCTCGTAAAATTATTTCAATATGTTTAAAATAATTTAATACGGTATCTTCCTTCAACATTTAAGTCAAATCGTCTTTAATTTTTATAAGTATTGGGTACATACCAATGTTTAACCGAAGTCGCCTTCCATGTTTAAGCTAAACAGCCGATTACTGTACTTAAACAATGTTTAATGCTTGCAGTTCACTGCAAAATATTGTAAACAGCCAATTATGATGTAAACAGTTGTTTAAAACTGAAACATGTATTGGTGAACTTAGGTCTTAGTAATGCGTGGGATGCCTGTACGGCACCTGTACGGTTAGTTGTTCAAATATTTTATTTATATAAAACTAGCGGCCGCTCGCGGTCTCACCCGCGTGGTTCCCGTTCCCGTGGGAATATTGGGTTAATCCAGTAGTATTATATGTGTTAATCCAGGTTATAAACTATCTGTATGCCAAATTTCATTCAAATCCATTCAGTAGTTTTTACGTGAAGAAGTAACAAACATTCGCCTCACACACTTTCACACACACACTTTCTCACTCACAAAGTTTCGCCTTTATAATATTAGTGTGATTAGTGTGATAGTGATTTACATAGTACGCAGTAGTATCATAGAGCAGAAAAGAACTTTCATTTAAAGGACTTGTTTGTACTGGTCCTACAATCATATTACGAGTATAATAGTGTGTTAGTTTCTGAAGTAGTCTGAAGGAAGCGAGCAAAGCAAAATTATTCAATTTGAATCTTTTTATCGTAACAAATTCTATCCATCCATCCATCGCAGCCTCTATTGGGTCCACCTTCGGACATAGGCCTCCTCTCCATTCCTCCATGCCTGACGATCCATTGCCGTCTGCATCCAGTCTTGGCCGGCTTGTTGGCAGATGTCGTCCTTCCATCTCATGGGTGGTCTGCCTCTACTACGAGTATTGGCACGGGGTCTGCATTCCAGAGTTCGTCTTGCCCAGCAACCGTACTCCATCCTGGCAATGTGTCCTGCCCATCTCCACTTCCTGCCTTCGATCTCCTCTACCACATCTCCAACTCTGGTAACTTTTCTGATCCACTCGTTCTTTTTTCGGTGCATTAAAGTAATCCCGAGCATTGCCCTTTCCATTGCTCTCTGCGCAACGCGGAGTTTCTCAGCCGACTTTTTTGTTAAATTGGTGGTTTCCATTCCGTAGGTAAAGACAGGCAGGACACACTGGTTAAATACCTTGGTTTTGAGACGTTGGTGTATGTTTTTCGATCGGAGAACCGCTCCGTTTGCTCCGAAGGCAGCCCAGGCCTGCGTATCAAATTACGAGTATTTAATTATCGTGTGACAACAGGAGATTGATATACAATGGCATAATTTATTTACGACACGAATGACACTATTATCTCAGTCCCAAAATGCAAGCTTTATTAAATTTTAAACCACGTCGGCATAATGTTCGTTTCTGATTGATATAAAACAGAAGGATGACGTAAGCACGTAAGCGTTGCATCGCGATCATTTTGTTAATTCGTGTGACGACGCATCTATTTATATGTTTCCTTATCGACCAACCTGTGTTTGAAAGATGTTTGTTACGCATAATACACAATATGCATTTGAATGAAACAGTAATAAATATATTTCAGGAAAAAGGCTATCTTACATAAACTGGTATTTTATCCTAGAGTCAACAATATTTATTATGCAAAATTCAAAGTACTTTGAAAATAAAGCTGCTGCACGTCCAAATGTCCGCAACAAATATGAATATAATTCAAGTATTTTAAGATTGAATAATCACATTGTGTGCCTGCCAATAAGCCTGCTAGCTAGCATAACTAGCATAAAAGTATTCATCACCTACCGTTAGACATTCAAGTGTTAATTTGAAAAAGTGGTTGCTAAATAAAGTATTTTACAAATTGGGTGAATACTGCATTTAAAAATAATTGTATGACAAGTAAGTTTCTATGAAAAATTGCTTTTAGGCTAGTTATTTTTAGAGTCCGCTAAAGAAGTTACTCTATATGTGTGGACTCTTTTACCAAAAGCAGTTTCAATTAACGTTACATTTGTCAAATTATCATGGGAACGAAACACATTATTTTTGTGATTCTTACTTTTATTAGTGATTGGATGAATACCTTTTTTTAACGGAAATGTTGCAAACTGAACACATCGTCATCTCACTATTATTTGCAGTCGACTCATCTTCAGCGAGGGGCGAAACACGTGTCGGGGTTTCGGTTTGCATGCCTTAGCAAAATTAACACTAAATATTTTTACCAATTTTATATAAATCAAGGATTTCCACAAAGTAACGCCTGATTCCATTAATTAGATTTATATTTGCTACGATCCTTGTGTTACTTCATTTACTCTCACAATCTTTTTTTATATGCTCGTCGCTTTAATATTTATATTACCAGTTACCAACACTAACAATGGAATGACAACATTCGCCGGTGCTTACCCATCTGCACGAGTTCGGATCTCTTGAGCGCGGCGTGCGTGCAGGTCATGGCTATGATCTTGGCTTCTTTCACTAGCAGGTACTTGGAGCGATCTAAGCCGGAGCGCAGCAGCTCGAACGCCCGGAACTCCACCAGCTCTTCGAAGATGTGGTCAATGTATCTGAACAATTGGTAGGCGGTTATGACGTTGTGGACGATTGCAACACCAGCCTAATAATCGCGCGTTGCCAAAACAAAATTTCTAGACATCAAATAACTAAAAGTCGAAATAAGTTATTCATCATTATTCAAACAGATCTAGATTCCAAAGTTTTCAAAGAAGAGACATTTGTTTAAAGTTTAAAGTACCTGTAACAACTCTTAGCTATCTCCATGTCTTCCTCAGTCTAAGATCCGAGTATAGAACGACCTTCACCAAGAAGGTTAAAGGATGAAAAGTTTTTTATATCAAATTTAATATGTTCAATAATCTTAGAGCATGCTCTAAGTAAATAATATATCGCGAGTGGGTTGGCTGAAAAAATTCAGTCCAGTACCATTAATGATTAATTTAATAATAAAAAAAAAAAATTACATGCACTGGTTTGGTGTGTAATGAGCTAATCTTTATTTAAACATAAATTTTATTTATTTAACCAGACGGTTGCAAACAGACGGTTGCCTGTTTACCCCTGCCTACCCAATGTTATGACAGGAAAAAAATAGTCAACCTAACGTTTGCATATTATAGAAGCTTCATACTTTCGATTGGTACCTATGTAATTTATCTATTATCGAAACACGTGCAAAATAAAAAAAAAAATATTTTTAAATATTTAATTAATCATATACTGGACTGAAATTTTTCAGCCAACCCACTCGCAATATATTTTTAAACACATTAAATTTGATATATAATCCTTTTTATCCATTAACCGCTCGGTGAAGGTCGGAAGTATACTCGGATCCTACTCGTATATGTTTTTCCAGGAAACAGCGGTTAAAGAATTCGTGGAACGGGAACTCCTTTCTTATGGTGTCGAGAGTTTTTGCCTGAAATGACAAAAGAGAAGTTTGCATCCAGAGTAGCAAGTTCAATTGTTTTTGGCTCTTATAAAATGTGGTGGGTGTTCGAATTATGTTTAAACTCTTATTTTATGATGTCAATGTGTCGTGAGACAATAATTTCTTTAACTTTCAACCAGTGTAAATGTTAGTTCATCCTCGTTCAATTTTATTTGATTAGGAAAAGTAAGTAGGACATAAGTTGTATAAATTCCAATAGGTAAGTACCTATGCAATGTTTTCTGCGATTCAAGTAACCACTCATTAAACTTTCGATCCGTAGGTATTGACGCGATGGCGATGGACATACAAACAAATACACTTTCAAACTATATATAAGTTCAAACTTGATGTCACAACACACAATTTTGTACGCCTAAACCCACAGTTGACTCTGTCAACATGTTGCCTACCTCAGGCTACCTTCATAGGATCGCGCTCCTACACAGAGTAGTGCTACTGCTAGTGCCGTTACAATTGCAATCTTTTTGCTGGAGCATGGTTTGTGGACAGCACTTTTTATTTTTATTCTTCTACAGATATAACTTTACCTTCATCTCACGTGATGAATATGATGATAAGGCCGTTGGTGAAAGCACACTCCACCCGAATATCCTATTTGTAACTGTCGGAATACAACAATGCTAGTAACATTAATGTTATGGCGATATATTTAGATGTAAGATGTCGGTGGCAGACTTAAAACACCTACAAACCTGAAACACTACGATTTAAGCCAGATAGCTGCGCTGGGTCTGATCCATTAGACCATAGATGCGGTCGAAACTTACCTGGTCGCGGGTGCAGCGTGCGAGGAAGGCAGTCCAGCGAGGGCGCACGTGGTATACATGGAAGTGATGCGCGAGCGTCGCCTCCCGCCTCCAGAGTACTCTGCAGCCGCCCTACTAGGTCTAACAATTCCAGTCGCTTTGCTGGAACGTAGTTCACGCAACCGTGTCTACAGAAGAACAAGGTGGAACATTTTAGGGAGATATGAAGCCGGGTTTATGGGTGGTGGGTAGAGATTGTCGTTGTAGCACTTCTGTCTAAACACAAATACTAAATCCTAAATAATATAATATCAAATCAAATGATCTCACTATGATCTCACTATAAACGTCCTACTGCTGGGCAAATAAAACTATTTTAGCAAATTGTACACATCTAACAACTGACAAGGACGCAAATAACAGAGCTTGTTCACTTACTCTAAATATCCTGTCGTTAGCTACTTGTGTGGGACGTTGAAAGCGTGTTCCAGCCGGATTGAGGTGGTCTCTTACAATTTGATCTGGAGGTGCTAAAGGTAATTTTTCCTTTAATCAAATAAGGTTGATTAAAGGGAAAATCATAATAAAGAAGAAAGTTATGTATCGCTTATAATTGCAAAGCGATTGTGTAGGCGAGCCATTATTGAGTATCGCTCATAATTTTGCGATTGTGTAAGCGAGCCATTATTGATCTGCGTTCTCTATGGTCTGGTCGTTCTGTTTTTGTCTCTGCTCGACGGCCCTGCCAGTATGGAAGTCCGTCTGTGTTTAAATTAACAGCCATATCGATTTTTTATGCGATTTACTCTAATATAAAAGGGAGACACGCTGTGAAAGCTTTCTTTTCCTGCTTGCCTACCTACCATTACTTACAACGTCGCACTGTTAAAATTCTGCGCGAAAATATAACCCGAAATCTCGGGTTCCTGTACCAGGCTACACCCACTGGGCCTGTGCACTGTTGCCTGCTGCTTGCTGCCTGCTGCCGCCCGCCTGCTAGAGCTCGTGCGTGGATCAGCTGCCTAGCGTACACGACTCCGCTTTCGTCCCTGCGCGCAGACTGACCCTGCCGGCTCCAGGTTCCGGGTAGCTGCAGTCTACGAGGAAGATTAGCTTAAAGCTAAGTCCCTTTTTAAGTCCTAGCAAGCGGACAGAGTGAGCGATCCATGAACCACCCCCTGAGTTCTTGTAATTTCTTTTCTAAAAGGGAATAAAAACTTTGTAACCAATACATTGTTGTCATTCCCTAACCTGAAGCAACTAAAACTGTTTCAGTGGCGCCCAGCTCGCTAAGGATAGCTCACTCTGTGTCGTTCTTTAACTATTATTAACTAATATTTTTTTACAGTGAAAGTGGGTGTCAGTGAATTTTAGTTTTTATTTTGTGATTTGTGCACTGTGTGTTCCTTAAATCCGATCACACAGTAAGTTATAGTAATTTATTCATCCCTATTCATTTTAAAACCGTTCTTAACATCGTTGTTTTGAAAATTCTCAGGTTTTTTTAGATTTTTACTCGGTGAAATATTTTTTTTTCCGGACACCCACTTAAATTTTATTGTGTTTCTTTTACTTTAATTTCGCTAAGTTACATTGAACCAGCTCTAGACAACTCACCCAGGTTTAGAACACTCGATTGGACCATGGCAGAATACAGTATAAATTTTTTATCGCTTCAAAAAGCCGAGCTGGATTACGAAGTTGCTTTGCGGGGAGCTACTCCGGGGGATTCGGTGATGGAATTACGGAGGCAAATTATAAAGCTATCTAAGGAGCTTCCCTCCGAAGATATTTTAGTATCGCATTTGGATCCGGTTTTGGATATTGAGGGTATCGAACTTGCTCTGAATAAATCTTTAAAAAATTTAAAATCTCTAAAATCTAACTTTGATAAAAACTTGTTTTGTAGAACGGAAGTATTGTTGAACCACATTTATCATCGCCTTAATAGGGTCGTAGTTGACGACGATGACGATTTGTTAGAAGCTAGAAATAATTTCGACTCCCAATATAAAATTTTATTGTCGCTTAAACCTGAAACTGTTAAACAGCCAACATCGTCCCAAGGCTTGATCGATTTAGAGAAATCGGTGGTAAATTTAAATATTGAACGTAACGCCTCGGCTGATTTTAATAAAATAAGATTTAATGGCAAAACATGCGTATTGTCTTTTATACAAAGGGTTGACGAATATATCGTGTCTAGAGGCATTTCTCACGATAAAATATTGTCATTTGGTTACGAAATTTTTGTTGAAGATGCTCTGCATTGGTTTAGGTGTGTGAGACCTAACATCACCAGTTGGTCTGAATTGGTGACATTATTAAAGTCTGAGTTCAGTCTGCAAGATTTTGACTACAGATTCTTGGCTGAAATTCGTTCCCGTACACAAGGTAGGGACGAGTCCATATCCGTCTACCTAGCAATAATGGACGGTATGTTTTCACGTTTGTCAAAGCCCTTGTCAGTAGGGGATAAATTAGACATTTTATTGCATAATGTAAGACCGTGCTATGCCAATGTTTTGGCCGCGGCTTCGCCTATTTTTTCTATTAATGCACTTAAAGTGGCTAGCCAACATTATGAGAGGGTACAATGCCATTTCACTAATTTTCATGAACCTCCAGGTCCTAGTGCTCAAACTCTTGCTCCCGAGTTTTATTATCGGGGGAATAATAATTCTACTTCACCTGCAGGTTTTCCTAAGAAATCTTATGTCTCGGCTATTGAGCTGCGAGGAGTCTATTGTCCTAGATGTCGCACTAACACACATAGCCTCAGCCAGTGTAGGAAGCCACGTGATATAATATGTTTTAAATGTGGCAAAAAGGGTGTTCGTGCTCCAGAGTGTCCGAATTGCACTAAAAATGGCAACTCTATACAGCAGAAAGGTCAGGATTCGACAGCTAAACTGTCAACTAATAATAAACATTATGTTTCTCCAATACTGGAACCTAAAACCAGTACATCTCGACCTTTTGTCACGGTCAATGCTGATGGCAAGAATATTGTTGGTCTTTTGGACACTGGGTCCAGCATTACTATTTTAGGGAATAATTCCCACAAGCTCTTGCTTAATTCAACTCGTAAATTAAATTACTGCAATCCATTACAGCTTTCTGCAGCTGGCGGTCAAAAACTTTACACTTCATCATACTTAAATATGCCGCTATCTTTTAAAAATCAGACTCACACTATAAAAGTCTATATAGTCCCTGAGATCAAAGATAATCTTATCTTAGGAATGGATTTCTGGAGAGTTTTTAATTTATTTCCCAGTGAGCTGGATTGCCTAGTTCTAAATTCGGAAACTTGCGCTGTATCTACAACAGCTATAGTTAATAATAACCAAGCCGCCCCTAATGTGTCGGATGCCTGGTATCTAAAAATTTATAATGGTTGTCTGTCGTCTCCCACTTCATTTTTAAACTATAGAATATCCAACAATAAACTTTATCGCTTCATTAAAAATATGAATACTAAAAATCAGAAATTCACATGGAAGGAAGTTGTTCCTAACGAATTCAAGGCGGATATTCTAAAGAAAAATCATACCAGTCCTACTTCTAAACATTTGGGAATTTTTAAAACATTAAGAAGTTTATCTCTGAATTATTTTTGGCCTGGTATGCAAAAAGACGTAGCCAATTTTGTTAATGATTGTGACTCATGTAATTCACATAAACGTGCTCAGCACTCTACTCTAAGCTTCATGGGTCGTCCTAGGAAATGTGTTGGATCAATTCAAAAGTCTACTAATGACATAATGGGTACCTTGCCTCTAACTAAGAAACAGAATACGACTAAAGTGTTCAACCAGGTACAAAGATCCTCAATAAGGTCTCATACTAGGAATTGTGGTCCATACAATCTACGTCGTAAAAGTCATGAATTTAGTGTGGGTGATATTGTGTGGCGTAGAACTTATTACCAAAGTGACAAAGACATATACTTCTCAAAGACACTTACTCCTAAATCTAAATATATTAAATGTCGAATTAAAGCAAAATTGTCACCCTTTGTGTATGAACTCGTCAACATGCATGGTAAAAATCTTGGTTCTTTGCATATCAAGGATTTTAAAATAAAAATATAAGTTCTTAATAAGTTCTTATTTTTAATGTTTTTCGCTGGAAAAACCTTACTAAATAATATAAATCTATAGCTACAAGCTACACTTTAACATTTTTATGAAAACTTATCATGAAAATGAAACAGGTTTATAGTGAATAAAGTTTTACTTATACAAACTATAACTTATACACAGATGCACAGCAGTGTGAACATAGGCTAAACAAATATGTTGAAAAATCATAACTAAATTTAACCGGTGCAATGTCTAAAAACTTAAAGTACTCATCAGCCGATGGTTATCTTATAACTACTTAAATACATTTTTATGTTTTTAAATACATTATTCTAACAGAATAGAAATACTTACTAAATAAAGAAGAAAAAAAAAAAAATAAAAGGGGAAATCCACTTTTTCAGGTCTTCGGGCAAATATTGTTTTGTTGTCCGGCGAAATGTGTGCAATTGCACACGCTTTTCGGGTCTACATATGATGAGGTCGTTGTTGGTTCTATCCCAATTTGAATTCCCAGATATGAAAAAAAAAATAAAAAAAAAATAAAGAATATAAAAAGAATACCTATATAAAAAAAAAGAAATAAAAAGAATACAAAAAAAAAAACAATATAAAATTATTAAATTTTTTTATAGATAGGGATCGCTTCTCAACTGTAACCGTTCAATAACTGCTATTGAATCTTATTGTCTCATGTTTTTAACTTGACTCTTACTGTCTTGTGAGGACAGGGTTCCGTCAATTTTCGGGATTGTTTTTATCTTTGGTTACAGTTGTTAATGTCTTGGGTGATTGTTAGTTCTTCAAAGTTATTCAACACTCTTACTACTACAGTCATATTGGGTGTTTAACTAAAGATAGGCTGCTATGGGATGTAAGTTGTAGTCATATGTTAATTTATGACTGCATTATGAAGAATGTGGAGACTAATGAATGGAATTGAGGGTATATACGACGATGTATGCAGATGAATTGGTCTTCCGTATTAATCTTGAGGATTGTTTTTCTAACATAATTGGATTTTTCCTAGGCAAAATCCTACTCTAAAAAGGGGGATATGTAGCACTTCTGTCTAAACACAAATACTAAATCCTAAATAATATAATATCAAATCAAATGATCTCACTATGATCTCACTATAAACGTCCTACTGCTGGGCAAATAAAACTATTTTAGCAAATTGTACACATCTAACAACTGACAAGGACGCAAATAACAGAGCTTGTTCACTTACTCTAAATATCCTGTCGTTAGCTACTTGTGTGGAACGTTGAAAGCGTGTTCCAGCCGGATTGAGGTGGTCTCTTACAATTTGATCTGGAGGTGCTAAAGGTAATTTTTCCTTTAATCAAATAAGGTTGATTAAAGGGAAAATCATAATAAAGAAGAAAGTTATGTATCGCTTATAATTGCAAAGCGATTGTGTAGGCGAGCCATTATTGAGTATCGCTCATAATTTTGCGATTGTGTAAGCGAGCCATTATTGATCTGCGTTCTCTATGGTCTGGTCGTTCTGTTTTTGTCTCTGCTCGACGGCCCTGCCAGTATGGAAGTCCGTCTGTGTTTAAATTAACAGCCATATCGATTTTTTATGCGATTTACTCTAATATAAAAGGGAGACACGCTGTGAAAGCTTTCTTTTCCTGCTTGCCTACCTACCATTACTTACAACGTCGCACTGTTAAAATTCTGCGCGAAAATATAACCCGAAATCTCGGGTTCCTGTACCAGGCTACACCCACTGGGCCTGTGCACTGTTGCCTGCTGCTTGCTGCCTGCTGCCGCCCGCCTGCTAGAGCTCGTGCGTGGATCAGCTGCCTAGCGTACACGACTCCGCTTTCGTCCCTGCGCGCAGACTGACCCTGCCGGCTCCAGGTTCCGGGTAGCTGCAGTCTACGAGGAAGATTAGCTTAAAGCTAAGTCCCTTTTTAAGTCCTAGCAAGCGGACAGAGTGAGCGATCCATGAACCACCCCCTGAGTTCTTGTAATTTCTTTTCTAAAAGGGAATAAAAACTTTGTAACCAATACATTGTTGTCATTCCCTAACCTGAAGCAACTAAAACTGTTTCATCGTAGTAGGTATACAATACATGTGACGCCCCAAGTAACACATAAGCAAGATAACAGTACACCTAAGAGCGTTTTATAGTTTTAAGGTGAATATGGTTTGTGTAAGAGCTTTGGGAATAGCCAAATACTGAATTAGGTTGAGTACGGACTCTTAAAATACTTAACGCTTAATAAATTCTGTATTTCTGGGAAGGACAGCTTTACGCTTAATAACCAATCTCCGTAAGATTATTAGACATACCTTATTAAGCATTACGCATTTCTAGGTGGCTTACATCTGAAAAAAAGACCCTTCGTCAGCATTTATCTGAATAACAATAATCTATACTACTATTATTAAAGCAGTACTAAGCTAGTAGCGTTTGAAACAGCTAATTGCTGAATAAAGTATCACCTTCTAAATAATATTGTGTACATAATTCTGGTATACAGCTTGATACTAAATAGTTGTTTTTTATTTATTATAATGTATAAGATTCTATGTTTTACTAATTATTCAGCTGCTGAATAAACAATTTTATTTGTGTTTTTAATAACCTTTTTTGAGTATAATAAAGAGTTTCAACTAACTTATATAAATTAAAGACAACATTTGTATTAATATAGCTCCCATAGCTTAATACCAGCTTAATTAAAATATTATTGCACGTATTTATTTTATGCGTTGTTTGAATCATGGATCGAAAGTCGTGGCAAAAGCGTAAAAGAAACGGTAATATCAAAAAAAAATTGCTTAAAGAATATTTAAATATCAGCAGTAATAATTGTCCAAGTGTCATCGGTAGTAATGATCATAAAAGGATTTGTAAAAATAGTTTAAACAAAACTGAGCCCGGTCCCAGCCAGCATGCGTGTTTGCCCTGCAAATCCTGCAATGAAGAGGGTTACGTCTCCCAAAAAAATCTAACAGATTTTGGGATTGAGAAAACCGAAAGATACTAATAAAAATCTATTCAGAAGATTTATGGTTATTTTGGTAGCCGAAGGGACAGCAGTTATACAAGAAAATAAAATTAACGTTGTGATAAAATGTTTTATTTTCGTTGTTTGTTTGTTCGTAAGCCAATCTGCGTGAGGTAGAACATGCACTGCTGTCTTTACTTAATTAAAAAATCTGCATTATAACTTGGCCATTGAAGTTGTCCTTTATTCTCCCATTGGGTCGGTACAGTACACAAATCTGAGCGATCCTTGCGACGTGTTGAAATTATTTTAAACGTCATTTTCATGAAACGTAATATAAATTATAATTAATAACATAATAAGTCCGCCATTAGTACAACCTATTATAATTGTGTAATAAAGATTAAATAAATAAATAAACTAGGGCCCAGTGCACACCACACACATGAAATCTGCTATTTTTTTAAAAGATAATTGTTATTTCACGAAAAAAAATCGAACAAACAGGCTATAATTTTAAATGTAATAAATTTAGTGAAAGCCGGATGGGAAAGTTACACATTATAAAAGGTTTTTGTTCGTTCGATTAGAGAACCCTAAAAATCTGAGTACTTACCTAAAACTTATAAAAATGCGGTCAACTGTATAAATGTTAATGGAACGCGAAAGTTTAAAAGTGTGTATAAATGTTATTCAGAAGTTAGTGTAAAGCGACTACTCTTTTTCAAGTTATGTTTTGGTAACAAAACATGTGTGTACTTTTATTCAGCATTATAAAACAAAACATCGATCGCCATTGAAATCTTTGTAATTCATACTTACAAGGAATTCACGAGATCACCAAATGCTAATTAATCTTACAACTACAACATTTTCAACACGTGTCATGTTGTTTTATTGGATAATTTTTTTTTTATTGCAGCAGCAGCAAACGAGCAAGAGGGTCACCTGATGGAAAGTAATCACCGCCGCCCATGGACACCCGCAAAACCAGAGGAATCGCAGACGCGTTGCCGGCCTTTAAGGAAGGAATAGGCTCGTTTCTTGAAGATCACTAAGTCGTAACGGTCCGGAAATACCGCCGCCGAGAGCTGGTTCCACAACACTGTAGATCGAGGCAAGAAATTTCTTGAAAAACGCACAGTAGTAGACCGCCATCCATCAAGGTGATGTGGATGGAATGACAGTCGATTGCGTGTAGTGCGGTGAAGGAAATCAGCGGCAGGGATCAAGCCGAACAATTCCTCAGAACACTCCCCATGATATATACGGTACAATATACAGAGAGACGCAACGTCTCTCCGAAGAGCCAGTGGATCGAGCCGACCTGAAATATCCACGTCGTCGATAATTCGAGCAGCTCTGCGTTGGATGCGGTCAAATGGAAGGAGTTGGTATTGGGGTGTGGAGCACCCAAAGATGGGAGCAGTATTCCATATGCGGCCTGACCTGTGCTTTATACAGTTGTAAGCGGTGGGCCGGCGTGAAATACTGACCCGCTCTATTAAGCACACCCAGTTTTTTCGAAGCTAATTTAGCTTTACCTTCCAAATGGTCATTAAAAAAACGAAACTGAACGTCACTCGAAATACCGACGCCAAGGATTCCAATAGTCGGATTGGTATCAAGGGGAGCTCCCTCAAAGTTTAGAGGTACGACGAAGGGATGTTTTTTTGCGGTAAATGCGCAAACTTGTGTTTTTGAGGGGTTAAAGTGGACTAGGTTATGTCGGCCCCAATTTGAAACATGACTTAACATGTTCTCGGTGTCAGTCACAAGTTTATTCCGGTTCTCGATGACGCTTTCCAGAGAAATATTAGCTCGCCCGGTGTAGAGCGTATCCCCAGTACTATCGTCTGCATAGCAATGAATGCTGTTGTTATGCAGCATGTCATTGATATGCAGAAGAAACAGAGTAGGGGACAACACACACCCCTGCGGGACTCCAGCATTCACGGGCTTCATGTCGGAGCACGAACCGTCGACTGCGACTCTGATGCTACGCCCAGTAAGGAAGCTGGTAACCCATGAACACAATTTCTCAGGAAGCCCGTATGATGGAAGTTTAGAAAGAAGAGCCCTGTGCCATACCGCCATACCTTGTCAAAGGCTTTCGCTACGTTCAAGCTAACTGCTAGTGCCTCCCCTTTACTCTCGACTGCCTCCGCCCATCGGTGAGTAAGGTACACTAAAAGATCACCAGCCGAACGACCGCGACGAAAACCATACTGGCGATCACTTAGTAGCTGGTTCTCTTCTAGGTACCCCAAGAGCTGGCGTTTTATAATGGACTCCATTACTTTGGAGAGTAAAGAGGTAATAGCTATTGGCCTGTAGTTGGACGGATCTGAGCGATCGCCTTTTTTTGGGATCGGGTGGACAAGGGCTGTCTTCCAAGAGCTCGGGACGACGCCAGTAGTGTAAGAGAGCCGGAAAAGGCGCGTTAGAACTGGTGCCAATTCAGGAGCACACGTCCGAAGCACAATGGGTGGAACTGCATCAGGCCCACTCGACTTATGAATATCAAGGGAAAAAAGAGCCTTACGAACTGACCTTTGCAGGAACTGAACGTTTGGCATTGTACAAGCACAATGCGGTATAGTTGGTGGAGAGTTTTCCCCGTCGTCCAAGGTCGAGTTTGAAGCGAAAAGAGAGCCCAAGAGATCGGCTTTCTCCTTTGCAGTGTAGGCCAGGCAGTCATCTGTCTTGTGCAATGGTGGTAGGGACGGCTTACAAAAATTTCCTAAGATAGCTTTGGCGAGAGACCAGAACGCACGCGTCCCCGAAGGAAGACGCACTAGCCTCTCGCCGATTCTACCTATGAATGATGACTTCGCCTTGGCAATGTCCTTCTCAAAAGACCTGGCGGCAAAGTTGTACTTCTTTTTGAGCGCACTGGTGTTTGGATCCTTTGATGACACCGCATTAGCCCAGGCTTGGTAATGTTGACGTTTTTGGCGAGACGCCATTTTGCAGCAACGACCAAACCATGGTTGGGACTTGCCGCCAATGGGAACCACAGAGTTTGGAATGAAAAGTTCCATTCCCTGCAGTATCACATCAACGACAGAGTCAGCGGCGATATCAGGATCATCCAGCGAGAAGCTAATAATTATCATGTAGCGGACCTAACTTGTAAATTAATAGTTACTTACCGAATAACTTAAAGTTCACGTCATGTCTCATGTCAAATAATTGAATCGACATTAAATTTTTAAACCCCTATTTATTTCTTCTTTTCACAATTTCTTTTAATATTGCTTGCTTATACGTAAACAATAAATTAAATACTTAATAACTTCTGAATACTCTAACCAATTCGACGTAGCTGAATAACTAAGTTGTAAAAGCTGTATAAAAACAATGTGTGCTGTTATTCAAAAGTTATCAAGCTAATTGAAACGGTATTAAGCTCCTACTCAGTTGTTGCTCAGATGTTATTCAGCGTTAAGCATAAAAAAATGGGGCCCTTTTTGCTTGAATAACAGCTGAATAGACGGTACTCAGGCGTTATTCAGCTTATGCTCTTGATGATTGCTCTTAATCAATCTTTATTTTGCAAGTCTGTGTTACTTGGGGCAGAACTGTACAAGATAAAACATGAAATTTAAAGCAGTGATATAGTGAAAAATACGAAAACAGAGGTTATCACGTTTGCATTTCGATTTTCATGTTTTATTCAGCCGGTTTCGATGGTAAATAACATACATCAGGCAAAGTGTTGGTTTTCAGAGTACTTTTTACGTGTTATTTTAAAATGAGAGAATTTCAAACTGTGAAGTGTTTTCATCGACAATTGTGACTGTGAGTTAATGCTTTAATCACATTTCAATAACCCCACATGAGCAAACGTCAAAATAGAGGCACCTTCAAGTTTACTACTCGTAACTTGAGGAACGTAACGAATACTGTACAGGCAGCTAACATTTTTCCTAAAACTTTTCTCCTAAAACAGCAACCTACTAATCAGAAACTCACTAACCTGAAGAAGTCCTTATCAGTTTGCAGGGCCTCCTCGCCGTGCCTGAGACGCAGAAGATGCATCTTGTCTACATCCAGCTCAGCAACCTTCTCGAACAGCTGATTGAGCGCCTGGTTGCTGTGCATCACCGCCAATGTACGCTGCGACGGGAAGTTGTGGGAGAGGTTCGATATTATCTGGACTGCCACATCCGTTTTACCTGTTGGTAGGGATTTTCATTTTTTAAATGCTTATGGTATTTCTATTAAGTTTTTAAAAAGTGACGCCAGTGACAGAAACGATAAGGAGACATCGTTTATGTTGGTATTGGCATGTGATGATAAGGATTGAAGGAGTCTAAAAGAGTGAATAACAAAAGTCAAATTATTATTTTTTTCCCACTACTTAACAGAAATCTTGTGCTAACTGGATCCACAGTTCTCCTAATGGTTTGACAATATCGGCCGACCAGCAGGAAGGTGGTCTGCCTTGAGGCCGCATATTTCATGGCCATCATTCGGTGACTGTCTTGATCCATGAACGGTCACCTTCCCGCCGCCGTGCCAAGTGCACTTAAACCTAACAAGATCGCACGGAGTGGGGTTAAAGAGAAGAGGCCCTCACCGAGCACTGGATGTTACTGCCTGGGAAGATAGATAGATAGAATGAAAACCTGACACTATCCCTCGGGCTATATTTAATCGCAACCAATGTACAGTCGAGGAAGTTCCCGGTAGACCACTTATCGGCGTTATTTGCTTGCACACTATCTAAGCCAGGGGGGTATCACTTCGCAGTTTAGGTACGTTCGGCCGGCGTGCCTCCCGTCGTCTCTTCTCATTGTTTTGAATGCTATCCTCAGTTCGCCGTTTTAGTCCTCTTCCATATTGTATGTAAACACAGTGGATATAAATAACATATTAGAACTAACAAAAAATCAACAACATAATACGCACTTACGCAGTCGAATCATCTTCAGCTCTAGATGTTGATGGTTCATTAATACGTCGTCTCTTCTCACTGTTTTGAATGTTATGCTCAGTTCGTTCGGATTAATCCCCTCCCATATTGCGTGTTAACACTGTGAAGTGGGCATAAATAAAATATTAGAACTAACGAAAAATCAACAACATAAAACTTTTAAAAATGTAAAAAAATAATACTTACGTCTTTTCGATTTCTTAACAGAGTTCCACTAGGTAGTGATTCATCGAAATATGAGTCAAAAACATTTCGTTCTTCACTTTCAGCATCCATTATTATTAAACCCCAAGCAATTAGACAAGTAGAAGTTTATAACTCAGAGCATTGATTCCTAATAGCTTTTAATATTTGATCGGTCTTCTATTTGTACAAAGAAGCAGTTGCACAAGTATTTATTAATAAGTTAATTACCTATTAATATAACAAGTTACCTACGTAACTTGTTAATTTGAAAAGAAGTTTTTATGGACATACACATGCACACCGTATAACGCATAATTAATCCTACATGTAAAAAATACATATTTATATGGTTCCATTTTAATGACAAACACAAGGGGTACCGATTCGTAATATTTCCAATATAAAGGTTGTCTAGTTTTGCGTCAGCCAAAGCTACATGTCTATGTTATGAAGAAAAATTGGATTCAATTCAAACCAAATACAATGATTAATGTTTTTGGAAACCCGATAATTTACCAACAATGATTTCAGGTAACTATTGTTTAATTATTGCGAACCTTTATTGTAGATTAGCAAAGGCAGACAGGGACCAAAATTTACCACTTAACAGTAATTTTTTACAACATTTAAAACGAGACCACAATCTTTGGGCATGAACGTAGTCTTCGTTAGAAATCGTTGACTCAGTGAGTAAACTAAAAAAGTCACAAATTTTTGGTAATGATGGCAATTTTAATGAACTGAAAGAACTCAGGATAAACACCTTTTCTTTTCAACAATTCAAAAATCGTTTTGATTCGGAAATTCATTTTTTAGTTCTATAAACTGATTACTAAGATTGGAAGCTAATGAATCTAAACTACTAGATCAAAATTTAAAAGAATCAATAAACCTTAAGCTTACACGCTGACCGTTTACGTGAAGAATTTTAGGAAATTAAATATATTTTTGTTTATTTTGGGGGATTATTTGTAGTTCACCTTCATCAAAATTTAATGCGTGTACAATAAATTGAGCATTGTAATTACTTAGATTATGTAATACTACTGGTACAAAGTCTATTTTATGAAACTATTTACTACATATGTCATGTGAAACACCTATAAATGCTCCCGTCTGCCAATCGTAGTCAATAAATTGGTGGAATAAATCTTTTTTACATAGGTATGTAACGTACTTTGGTTTCTTCTACATATTTTTTATTTTCATCCGTAAGAGGGGGAGGAGCAGTTTGATAACTATATTTACTACATGTAATTTTTAAATCTTCTTGGAGCTTATTCATAATTAGATGAGCACAGTTTTCCCCGCTATAACTAACATATTTAGAGAGATTACTATCATATGAACACTTAATATAATAACCGAAACTCAAATAATCGATATCTTTTTTAAACAACTGAAAATTGAATTTGCCTAAATGCCACAGCTCGCCTCACAGCTTCGGGTTGTTGTTTATCATTAAGTCTACTTAATGTTTTTTTAAATAATTTAGCGTTTTATTAATTCTACTGTCTACTGTATTAAGTCTACTGCCCAGTCTATTAAAATTTTATTAAGTGAATAAATTACCTCATGTTGGTTTGATGATTCCACAAAATGCACGCCACATACTTTAGCAAAATGGTTCATCTTTGAGCATCGTAAACAAGTCTTCCCGTACGCCGGACACGCATGGAATGCGTGATATACACCGCATCTACGGCATTTGGTGTCCACGCGTAGCCTAGACTGTCTGGGCCCACTCGCAGTCGCAGGATGCGTCATCCGCGCGGCGTCCCCACGGCCGCGCTCGCCACGTGTCGCATCGCGCAATCCATCATTTCTATTGCCTGACATTGATGATGACGTATGACCCATTACTCCGTAACTATTATAATTTTGTCTGACCTAGCAAAGGTCATGATTTTACTGCAGATCTATCTGTTGCTATTGATTACCTTCATGGTTGACATTATAAACGACCTCTGCTTCTCGCTTTATATTCTCAGAATACATTCTAGACACAATCGCGGCTCGACATAATATCTCAAGTGCTTTGCTTTTCGCGTAATAAGCGCTCGCGTATCGTTGAGCTAAGAACTCCACACCCTAACATGTCTTTTATCAAATCATCATTTAAGCTTCCAAATTCACAGGGCTGGGAAAGTTTTCGTAATTCAAACACATATTGTTCTATCGATTCATTTTGTTGCTGGTTTCTTGTAAAAAATGTGTGCTGTTCCACCGTTATATTTTTCTTGGTTTTAAAATGGTCGTCTAGTTTTTTATAAACACCTTCCAATGTGGTTTCATTGAATTGGTCTAAAATATCACGACACTGTTGGCCCACTATGTGTAAGAATATGTTAAACTGTATTGCAGATGATTTTTCACTTAGTTCACACTCATTGAAGTATATGTGAAAGCCTTTCTTGCATTTTTGCTAACTATCACTTAACTTGCCCGAAGCTACATCAACGGAATTCTCGTCGAATTGAAACGGTGGAGGTGGCGATAACACTGTTTCCATTTTTATTTTTCTTCTAGTTTTTTTTTTGGTACTTAAGTCACTTGATCATTATTTCACTGTAGCAAATTAATTTATATTTGATCCTATCGGCTGCGCCATGTTATGTATGGAGGCGTGAGTGAAAGACGACTTTCGGTTTAACACTGATCGTTTATTCAACATCCTCCTACCTACATTATAATGATATTATATGACACTAACAAACAATCAATAACTAAAAACGCATCTAATAAAATACATATGCTAAAGTCAGGTGTAAATAACCTTTTCGAAGCCTTAGTACGAGGCAACAGTAGTACTGTAAAGTAAATTTACCAGTCTCAATAAATGGAGAAGAAATATATTTACCTCGAACCAAAATAAATCGTTGTTATATATCCGTTTTTTATACGGAAAATAGCCATGACGAGCAACCTACCATAGTCCACTTTTTACCAAATAGCTACTGCACATGTGCTCAGCGTGACAGGTGGTGAGCCCATGGCCACTCTATGCTGTCGGAAGTACGTACACTCTTTAGTTCGTTAGTAGCCTTTTACGATACCCAAGGGAAGAGAGGAGGCGGTAGTATTCTTTTACCGCTACGCGACACTGTTTCATAGTACAGGGCTCTACCTGTTGAAATATTTGCAAGAGTTATTGTCTAATTTAAACAGCCTCACCATTTAAACATTCGTTAAATTAAACAAATGGTTTTTAAATTTCCCCGAGCTGAAGCAAAGACGCAAAGCTGCCGGAACAACGGGCACATGACGTCAGTCATACAACTCACACATACATATATTCACGACTATTATCCCCGTAGGGTTATTCAGAGACTAGGCAATGCGGGACCTCCGTGGTACCGAGGCGCCGCGTCGCATTCCTGAAGGTAGGTGTCGGTTCTTTTACCAGGTCCGGCTCGCGTCGTCCTTACTCACCCGTTTCCCTTAGGGGGGCGGGTGGGGGGACACGTGGGTTCCAGTCCTGTGTCCGTGCATGGGGTATCTCACGCTCCTCTCGAGGCATCATGCTAGTGCTGAGAAGCATTTTCTCCGACTAAAACAAAGAAAATAGGCAATGCGGACCTCACAAGCAGTCCATTGCCACAGTTCAAGTTTCACCAAATGATAACTGCACTTATGGGCTTAGTTCTCTATACGCTGTTGGATGTATGTGCAGTATTTGGTTCGTTAGTCGCCTGTTACGATACCCGACTTTACAGATCTTGAATTCCTTTTTCTGTTCACGTAAAGCCACAAAATCATTCTATTTTAAAAGCGTTCATGTTCACACGCCAGCAGATAAAGCCATCCAAAACTGTCAACATTTTCCAATCGACATTAATCCTTTTACCAAAAGCATAAAGTTCAAAATCTATTTTAAAAATTGTCTGTTCCTACTCCAGACCCATTAAATGATAAATGAATGATACCTCTTTGGCCTTAGTAACAGTACCTCAAATATCCGTCGTCTATGATGGTATCCGAGTAATATCGACGTCGGCCATCTTAGTCACGATACCGCGCTCCTGTGTGATTCAGCCGTGGTGGCCCGCCCAAAAGGTTAAGCCACTAAGTAACACTGTGTTCGCTGGTAAACAATGGATATTTCAACAAGACTCAGCACCAGCGCACAAAGCGAAATCAACCCAGCAGTCACTCATTTGATTATCTCAATAAGGTTATTGCAGACAGGTGTCTGCGGTCATAAAACTCATTCAAACAACCAGCAAGAGAGTTTTCTATTATAATATTTAACTCTGTATTGATTTCTGAAGTTTAAGCGAATTTAGTTTTAAACCGTCAACTGAGTGTTACGTAACCACCACAATCAATGACCAGCACCTTCGTCCGTCAGGGATTCTCTAAAGAAAAAAATATAATAAATTCAGCCAAAAAAAATTTTCTACAAAATATGTTTTCTGCTACTATAACATTTCTACGAGTATATTTTTATTAAAATTAGCTGCAATTGGTTGGTAATATATTAAATTTGAAAGTTTGTATGGTATACTGAAATGTGTAAACCCTCGTAATAAAATAACACCATTAACTTATGATTACGCATAATCGGCAACAGAGTGACAAAGCCGAGCGATGACACCTTTGGTAAGCGCGGTGATTAAACCATAATCATTGATAGTAGCAATAGTTTGATTCCAATGCGGGAGGTCTTTGCCCTCTAAGGATGGGACGAGGCAAATAAGAGATAATAATAATAATAATATGCTCTTTGGTCACTGACATCAAAAGTCATGTCTTTTTATCGGATTTTTATTTTATTTGCTAAATTTGATTTTTAAGTGCAACCGATATATAAATAACAATACGAAATATAAATTATAATTCAAAACAGTTAACAACCATAATATCAGTAAAATGTTGGAAAAACACCAAAATAGAAAAACATCATTGAAAATTTGTGACGTTTCCACGTCAACACGATGAAGAGAAAATTATTATTTGATGCAAGAAAGAGCCAAACGAAGCGCACGCCCTCCATCATCGCCTGCTCCGCCGACCTCCAGCTCCTCGTCTGATGATTTCACCAGAGACGAGTCGAGCAGCGTGAGCGGGCGATCGCCGTCTCCGCCGCCACAACTACGTGTGCGACGTGGACGACTACCGCTGCCGGCACGCTTGGGATCAGTGGGGCAATCTGCCCCGCGTACGACCCCCGCTACCGGTGGTGTAATGCACCACATGCGATGGACTCAAGTAATAAATGAGAACTGCATGCGCGCCTACTACAGGGCAACAGAGGGAGGAATTAACCTTACTGCGTATCGTGTTAGGATGCTATCTTTGTTTCAGGCCCTTGAACCGACCATAGACGTGTCTGCCCAACGATTGTCGGATCAAGTGCGGGTGATCCAGCGTAACAACTTGCTGGATCAGTCAGCACTTGATCGGCTACGCCTGGAGTCACAACGTATTTGTGCGGCTTCTTCTTCGGTGCAGGATTGCCCTGCCCCACAATAACCGGCTGTGACGCCGGTTTTGGTGGCGCGAGTAGATCCTGTACCCGACGATGAAGATTTCATAAATACGAATGTAAGTACACAGGCGAATGAGCAAATAAGGAGCGTTTTGAACGATGCTATTCTACAGTATCGTGACACGCGTAACTCTAGGCCGCGTATACCTTGTTTGCCTACGAATAGACATAATTTGGCGGTAATGAGTGCCTTGAACGATTTACTGGTTCCATATCTTGGAACCAGTGAAAGTTTAATTGATACCCACTCGATCCTTTATTGTGGGGCCATCACGGTGTGTCGCGTTGCTCGTATCAAATTCCAGGATTCTGACCGAGTACCGCGGTGAACCGGGACTGCCCCTGCTTGGCAATTGAGGATCGAGGGGCGTATTATTAAGTTCAGGACACTCATTGCAAAGCTAATTTGCTTCAGAAATGGCAATAATCGACCTCGCATCATGCGATTCGTCACACAAGCCGTTGTTGGGACTGATGTTCGTCCGGAAAACTATATGGCTTGTGTGACGAAACGTATTGACTTTCTGAAGCAAAAAGTCTATGCGTGGGCAAACCGTATACGTCGCTACAGAGTGCGTGTGGACCGATACCAACAAAATCGCCTCTTTCATAGTGACCAAAGAAAAGTATACAGACGTTGGGAAGGAGCTGATCAACGTGTGAGCGACGGGCAGCTACCAGATGTTGATGCTATGACTAATTTCTGGCGCAGCATTTGGTCGGTGCCCGTCGAGCACACGGAAGGTGAATGGATGAGTGTTGTCAGTGACGCGTGTGAACCTATCAAGACCATGCAGCCTTTAAATATAAGTACAGCTGACGTAATTTGTGCAATCCGTACGGCCCAAAATTGGAAATGTCCAGGACCGGACGGATTGCACAACTTCTGGATCAAATGGTTTCGATGTTCACACGAGTTACTGGCAACGCAATTCCAAGAAGCCATACAGCTCGGCTCACTCCCAAGTTTGTTGACTACTGGTATCACTTTTCTGCTCCATAAATCAGGTAGTACCACGGAACCGAAAAATTATAGACCCATCACGTGCTTACCTACTTTATACAAGCTCCTTACATCTATTCTGAGAACAAAAATTAACACGCACATTGTTGCAAACAATGTTTTGCCTAGCTTTGAATTCTCTCAGTACTTTGTTGAGAAATTCAAAGTTAGGCTGTCAACTGCGGAGAGGGGGTGAAGTTATGTCGCACTTGTTGTACATGGATGACCTCAAGTTGTTCGCACCAAGCCGCCAAGACTTAGTGAAATTGCTGAAAATTACTGAGACTTTTAGCAGTGCCATCAAGATGGAGTTTGGTGTGGATAAGTGTGCGGTTATGCATGTACAGCGTGGGAGAGTAGTAAATTCAACCAATTTACAACTCTCCAAAACGATAAACTTTAGATCTCTCTCCGAAGTTGAAACATACAAATATCTTGGTATGTCACAGTCTTTGGGTGTTGTGGATGGGGACAAAAAACAGTCATTACGGCAGCGATTCTTTTGCCGCCTAAGAAAAGTACTTAACAGTCTTTTATCGGGTGGCAATAGGACGCGTACTTTTAATGGCTGGGTTATGCCTCTCCTCACACACTCATTTGGCATACTAAGATGGACTCAGACCGAATTGGACGCCTTGGATAGAAGAGTCCGTCAAATGCTCACGACTTCTAGAATGTTACTCCCGCGCTCATCTGTTATGAGGCTGTACATCCCGCGGAGATGTGGGGGTCGCGGCTTTTTAAATGCCAAGGACCTACATAACCGTGAGGTGTACAGTCTCATGGATTGTTTCCTTAACAGTGAGTGCGGGATGCATTTGGATGTCGTGGCAGTTGATAGACACGCTCTCCTTGGCAACAGAAAACTGGCGCAAACCAGTGGTGCTAAGCACTCTCGATCGCAAGGACATATGGAATCAGCAAGGTGCTACACGGGCGCTACTATCGGGCTCTAACTGGGCCTGATGTAGATTTGCCTGCCTCGGTGAACTGGCTACGTTTCGGTGACCTCTTTGGGGAAACCGAAGGTTTTGTCTGTGCCATTGAAGATGAAGTTATCAAGACGAATAACTACCGGAAATATATTATGAGGGACGGTACGGTTGACATCTGTCGGGCATGCCGCCGTCCGGGAGAATCACTCCGACATATTATTTCCGGTTGTTCTCATCTTACTAACGGAGAGTATTTGCACAGACACAACCAAGTAGCCAGAATAATTCACCAGCAACTTGCTCTTCGATATGACCTTGTTGAATCAGAGGTGCCGTACTATAAGTACGCACCTGCGCCAGTTCTCGAAAATGGTCATGCAACGCTCTACTGGGATCGCTCTATCATCACGGACAGGACTATTGTCGCTAATAAGCCTGATATCGTGGTGATCGACCGATCTCAGCGCCAAGCAATATTGGTTGATATCACCATACCTCACGAGAACCTCGTGAAAGCCGAGAAGGACAAGCTCAGTAAGTACCTTGACTTGGCTCACGAGGTTACCGCCATGTGGGATGTGGATTCAACTATTATTGTACCGATAGTCGTTTCGGCACACGGCCTTATAGCGAAGAGCCTCGATCAACACCTAGAGAGGCTCTCGCTGAAAGGTTGGGTCAAGGGTCAGATGCAAAAGGCAGTACTCCTTGACACGGCACGTATTGTCAGGAGGTTCCTCACTCTGCAGCCCTAACTACCGATAGCTTGGGTCTATCCCCGCTGCCGGTGGTAACCTAGGTTAAGTTTTTTATAATATTTTATATTGTAAATACGTTTTATTTATATAAAATATTGTAAAAAAAATTCTTAAGATAAATGTTGAATACTCGTAAAGAGTATAATAACAATTTTTATTTGGAACAATATACATTGGTACACTTATCTAGTACCTTAATAACTGCTATCGTATTAAAACTGTGTCGCAGCACTAACGCCCGTCTCCGGTATTAGTAACAGAAACAGCGTTCCAACAATAATTACAATCAGAAATAAACACTAACCTAAAAAGTACCTACACAATGCCTCAAAGTGTGTTAAGTGATGTAAATGTGTGCAGTAAATGAAGCTATACCTACATTTTAACACTACATTCCAAATAACGGGAGAAATAATTCGGACTACGAAAGACATGCGATTCCCGCAGTAACCAGCATTGCACTGGGGCGACCGGCCAACCGGCGACGCAGGCGCATGGCGCTTGTCGAGGTCAATGTGTGTGTGGCCTATTGTGGTTTTGGCACTGTAGACACAAAGAAGCCACTCCAGTGCAGAAGCTATAATATTTAATCTAATACTACTTAGATTTAAAGGAAAGGAAAACTTTTATTATTTGTTTTATTTTATGTCCATTTAACTTTTATTACTTATTTATTTATTGTCTTTATATTTTAATTATGGTTTAACATATTTTTAGTTTTATAAAGGTTCATATAAATTAACTAGATGGTTTTTTTTTGCACTTTATGATAGACTTAATTTTAATTATATATTTAAACGTATTATAGAAAGATATAACGGCGTGTGATTTATTTAATTAATTATTTATCAGAATATTGTTTTTGTTTAGTTATTCTGCCAATGACTAGGCTGTATGTACTTGGGCTGAATAGACTGAGGCTGTATGAACTAAGGCTGTATAGACTTAGGCTGTATGTATTTAGTTTCTTTGCTTCGCTAGTTTTATTTTTAGAGCGGTTAACACCGAATGGAGTTGGGTTCGTGAGACTGTCATGGCGGCAGAGCACATTCTGGTGACGGCGTCGATACAGTTTACACGTGCACAAACCCATTGGCTCTAATCTTTCTAAATCTTTGCAATCACTTATTATTTTAAATTGTTAAAGTTCGTTCTTAATAAAACATTGTGTGATCCACATTTTGGTGCAATCATTTCGACTCCATCAACACCTTAACGCCCACCATGGATAACGGAAGCCACGAGGTGCCGCTCGGAAATCCCTTATCAGAAGTGGGATTACCGCAACAACAATCAGGTCAGAGTATTGATACTTCTTTACCAAGTGAAACCGAACGCTGGAAAATGTTATTTGAGATGCAACAACGCCACATGATGGAATTAATTAGTGCAATAAAGGAACCTAATACAACAGAATCTAAAATAACGTTTCCCGAGTTCAATCCTGAAAATCATGATTGTGATGCGCGAGCATGGTGCAATACTGTAAGCCTATGCATACAAGACAAACAATTATCAAGTAGTAGCTTGATTATTGCTATGAGTAAAGCGCTTAGGGGCTCAGCGTCTTCATGGCTGGCTCAGAATAGTTTTCCTGGCGTAACCTGGCCTCAACTAAAAGATTTATTTCTTGCTCGATACGATTACGTAGAAACCCCAGCAGCAACTTTATGCAGGCTATTCAAAGAAAGTCCAAAAGAAGGCGAATGTCTGTCATCATATGCCAGCCGGGTTCTGAGCACTTTAACTAGCCAATGGCGATCTTTATCGAATGAACAAATAGCTATTGCAGTTACTATGGCGCATGCATTCAAAATAGAACCAAGGCTGCAGAGAATTATTTTTACAACTGAAATTGATACTCGAGTAAAGATGCAACAAGAATTAATGGCTTTTAGCTATCTTAAAAGGGGGTTATCATTTCAAGAAAAATCAAGTGGGCCCAGTGATGCTAAGAAACCCTGACAAGAACACTCGAGACGCTGTTACAAATGTGGCAGAATGGGCCACTTATCTCATGAGTGTACATCAAAGAATGTTGGTGGTAACTCCACTAATCCACGATCTCAGTTTTCAGGGTCTACTATATCGCATCAGGCGCAAGAGGACATCGCACCCAAGAAGTTACCTTCACCTACCTGCTTCTACTGCGGCGTGCAGGGTCACATCGCTACGCGCTGCCCTAATAAGGAAGCTAGTACCAGCAGCACCCACGTAGAGCGTCGCGTGAATGCCTGCACTATCAAGCCAGCTATGGACCAACTTTCGATTGAAACTGGTGAGAAGTTTTCATTTTGTTTCGACTCCGGTGCTGAATGCTCTTTGATTAGAAAATGTGTAGCAGATAGGTTTCCTGGTAAAAGGCTACATAACTTAGTGACTTTGATAGGTATAGGCCAGTCTACCATACAGTGTAACCTTCAGTTATTGACGACTGTATCTATACAGGGGTACTTCTTGGAGTTAGAATTTTACGTGGTTCCTGACTGTTCTATTTCGGACAGTATTATGATTGGGCGAGATTTGCTCTCATTAGGATTTTCGGTTGAAATTTTTGAGAGTCAGCTTTTAGTGAAGAAGCTTAAAGTCATATCAATTTGCGACGTAGGACAGAAAGTTACCAATTTTGACGATATTAATACAGACGTACCTTTAGAAAGTAAAGTCAAACTTATCTCCTTACTTAACGATCACTCTGATTATTTCGTGGAAGGCACTCCAACAGGTAGAGTGACCACAGGGCAATTAGAAATCAGGTTAGCTGACCCAAACCGCACAGTGCAGCGTCGCCCTTATAGACTGAGCTCTGAAGAAAGACAAATAGTACGCTCAAAGATCAAAGAATTATTAGACTCTCGTATTATTCGCGAAAGCTGCTCACCATTTGCTTCTCCAATTCTGTTGGTTAAAAAGAAAGATGGTACGGACCGACTTTGCGTAGATTACCGTGAGTTAAACAGTAATAAAATTCCTGACCGTTACCCTATTTCAATTATTTCCGACCAAATAAGACGCTTAGTAGGAGCAAACTATTTTACTTCTCTTGATATGGCTAGCGGCTACCACCAGATACCTGTTCAGGAGGAGTCAATACAGCGAACTGCCTTTGTTACACCGGATGGGCAGTTTGAATACTTAACCCAGCCGTTTGGCCTTCGAAACGCTCCATCGGTGTACCAACGTGCAATCAACAAAGCACTAGGCGTGTTGACTGAGTCTTTTGCAGTAAATTATATTGATGACGTCATTATCCCCTCCCGAACCGTAGAAGAAGGGTTGGATCGACTGCGCCAAGTTTTGAAAGCTTTAACTAATGCTGGATTTTCACTTAATTTAAAGAAATGTTCCTTTTTGAAAACTGAGGTTGAGTTCCTAGGTTATCACGTGTCTGTAGGCGAAATAAGACCAAACCCTCGTAAAATCAAAGCACTTACTGAGCTGAAACCACCTCAAACGGTAACCCAACTACGCCAATTTATTGGTTTGGCCTCTTATTTCAGGCAGTTCATACAAGGTTTTTCTCAGATGACAGCTCCTTTATATAGGCTTACCTCCGGTAAGGGTAAAATTACCTGGACCTCAGCGTTAGAATTGATTAGGCAAGATATTATAAACATTCTGACGAACAAACCTGTTTTTACTATTTTTGACCCAGATCTGCCTATTGAGCTTCACACTGACGCCAGCGCTAAGGGGTTATGGCGCAATATTAATGCAGAAAGTTGATGGTAAATCATATGCTGTTGAATATTATAGCCGTCGAACCTCCAGCGCTGAGTCGAGATATCATTCGTACGAGCTAGAAACGCTCGCAGTGGTTAATGCTGTGAAGCACTTTCGTCATTATTTGCATGGTCAAAAATTTGTAGTTGTTACTGATTGTAATGCAGTAAAAGCATCCAAATCCAAAGTAGATCTTACTCCACGAGTCCATAGATGGTGGTGCTTTTTACAGTCTTTCGAGTTTAATATTGAGTACCGGCAGGGTAAAAATAAGGGGCATGTTGATTTCTTATCCAGAAATCCTCTTACAGCACTACCATCACAAAACCTTAAAGTAGAGCAGAAACGCGTCAACTTTACCGAAATATCGGATATTTGGTTGCAGGCAGAGCAAGCAAAGGACGAGGAAATAAAATCTATTATGACCAAATATCAGAATAACGATTTAGGTGAAGATGTAGCCAAGACTTACGAAATAAGGCAAGGTATTTTACATCGTAAAATTGAACGAAATAATAGGAGCGTTTGGTTACCAATTATTCCAAGGGCCTTTCAGTGGTCTATTATAAATCATGTGCACGAAAGTATAATGCATTTAGGTTGGGAAAAGACTTTAGAAAAGGGCTTATTGTCATTATTGGTTCCCAAACATGAACAAATATGTTAGAAAATTCGTAGAAAATTGCATAACGTGTAGAGTATCTAAGTCGCATTCTGGTAAAGTTCAAGCACAACTACATCCGATTCCGAAAGTTACTAAACCTTGGCACACTATACATATGGATGCAACGGGAAAACTTAGTGGGAAAAGAGATACCAAAGAGTATGTGTTTGTTACAATAGATGCTTTTACAAAGTATGTGCTCTTGCATCACTCTAAAAATATCGACTCTGATAGCGCATTGAAGGCCTTAAAGTCAAGTGTAGCCTTATTCGGCAGCCCTACACGTATAATAGCGGACCAAGGAAGGTGCTTTGTAGGAAAAGACTTTAAAGATTTTTGTATCGTACATAATATTAGTCTACATCTTATCGCCACAGGTTCTAGTCGCGCTAACGGGCAAGTAGAAAGAGTTATGTCTACATTAAAAAATATGCTGACAGCAGTTGAAACTAGTCATAGGTCATGGCAGGCTGCATTACCGGACGTCCAGCTAGCTATTAACTGTACACATAACCGTACTACTAAAGCTAGTCCCCTCGAACTATTAATAGGAAAAGTGGCTAGACCTTTACAGTTGATGGCTCTAGATACAGATGGAACCGACATAGATTTAGATACAGTAAAAGAGCAAGCAGCACGGGAAATAGAAGCAAACGCTTTCATAGAAAAAGCTAGATTTGATAAGAATAAGGCAAAGGTAAAGAATTTTAAAGTAGGAGACTATGTTTTATTAGAAAATCATGAGCGTAACAAAACAAAGTTAGAGGCAAAATTCAAAGGGCCGTATCGAGTGGCCGAGCTGCTTGATGGTGACAGGTATTTTCTAAAGGCATTGGACTCTAATCGAACATATAAGTATGCTCATGACCGTATACGAGCTATGCCTGAATGTTATGTTCCTTTGGAGCTGAATGCATTTCTTGGGTTGGAAAAGCCAATTAACTGCTCAGAGTCAGGATATACCGTTAACGGCGTTGGTAAGTGTAATTCTCTTAGTTGATGTTACGTTAGTTGGTCAAACAAGGAGCCCGTGTGGCATGCATCTATGCTGGACTACAGTGTGACAACTGCCTGTGTGGCACCCGCCTGCGTGGCACCAGCCTATGTGGCACTCGCCTGTGTGGCACCAGCCTATGTGGCACTCGCCTGTGTGGCACCAGCCTATGTGGCACCCGCTTGCGTGGCACCAGCCTATGTGGCACCCGTTTGCGTGGCAGCCGTCTAAATGAACCCGCCTGTGTGGCTGCGCTGGTGCAGTGTAAAACCTCACTATGTAATTTACAAGGTCGAGATAAACTTGAAATTGTGTTTTAAATGTTGGGTCGTTGATTATGGTCAGAATGACCGAGCTCAAAACTGAGTTACAAGCAGTTCTCATTTGTTCACAGGTAATGGGGACGAAACACACGAGGACGTGTGAGGAATGCAGGACGGCCGTAACGGCGTGTGATTTATTTAATTAATTATTTATCAGAATATTGTATTTGTTTAATTATTCTGCCAATGACTAGGCTGTATGAACTTGGGCTGAATAGACTGAGGCTGTATAGACTTAGGCTGTATGTATTTAGTTTCTTTGCTTCGCTAGTTTTATTTTTAGAGCGGTTAACACCGAATGGAGTTGGGTTCGTGAGACTGTCATGGCGGCAGAGCACATTCTGGTGACGGCGTCGATACAGTTTACACGTGCACAAACCCATTGGCTCTAATCTTTCTAAATCTTTGCAATCACTTATTATTTTAAATTGTTAAAGTTCGTTCTTAATAAAACAGTGTGTGATCCACATTTTGGTGCAATCATTTCGACTCCATCAACACCTTAACGCCCACCATGGATAACGGAAGCCACGAGGTGCCGCTCGGAAATCCCTTAGATATATATTTTTTTATACTTATCATATTAAGAATGCGATTAATTACTTAGAAGACCTTCTGTTTCCGCATATGAAAGTTTTTGTAACCAGAATGTGATGCGTTTCTTACATTCTTTTAAGGTAAGTGGGTATATATTCAAAATTTTGTTAATCTTATTATAGAGGCGAGGGGAGAGGTAGTAAAAGTTACGCCTTGCAAGGTCTAATCTACTGTATACATTTTGACACACCAAGTCCGATCTTCGTTTTTGTAAAATGAGATCAGGGTTATAAGGCACTTGAGAGTGTTTGCGAAGTAACACTTGCATAATAAACAATTGTCGCACCGTCATAACCCCAGTGTCGGCGTGTAATTCAGAGGTGGAAGAATGAATGGGTCTAAAAGTCATGACTTTTAAGACAGCTCTTTGAGCTCTTTCAAGATGTAACAAGTGAGTTTTATTCGCCCCACCCCAATCAGTAACACAGTACGACAAAACGGACTGTCCAAGAGCAAGGTAAATAGTTTTCAGTGTCGGAGCATCAACTACATTACGGAGGTTTTTAAAAACATAAATGAGTTTCCTTGTCCGGCTTGAAGTAACCCTAATGTGTTCCTCCCAAAAGAATGTATGATCTAGCCAGACTCCTAGGTATTTAAGTTTAGGTGTACGCTTAAGCATCATACAGTCACAGTTTAACAATTTTGAACAGAGACGCTTGTGAGCACGAACCGTAAAATCGGAAGCAGGGAGGGACGAAGATTTTGGTGCAAAAGTGATGAAGTTAGTTTTCACCGAGTTGAGCGTCAATAGATTTACAGCCAACCAGCTCATAACCGCACTTAGAGCATACTCTGCATGTTTGCGTGCATCCGTCCAGTTACCACCATGAATCAATAGGGCTGTGTCATCTGCGTACGCAATAATTTTGCAACATGGTAATGACATTTTGCAGAGGTCGTTTATGTAAATAAGAAAGAGGGTAGGTCCAAGGACACTTCCTTGTGGGACACCAAAGGTCAGTTTCTCATCATTACTAGTAATCCCATCGATCACAACGCACTGCTTACGGTCACGTAGGTAACTTTTAAATATGTCAAGGGCAAGTCCTCGTACGCCTATTCGCTCCAATTTTCCGAGCAAGATTGGGACAGAGACAGTGTCAAATGCTTTTGAGAGATCAAGAAATATACCTATAGATTTATTTTTGTCATTCAAATTTGAAGCTACTGTTTCTGTTAGTGTAAATACGGCATCCTCTGCAGATTTACCTTTTGTAAAACCAAACTGGTTATGAGCAATAATCTGTTTTTCGCTTAAGTAATCGACTAGTCTGGCATTAATAATCTTTTCCAAAAGTTTAGATATAGTTGTTAACACTGAAATAGGGCGGTAATTGGTAACACTGTCTCTGTCTCCAGCCTTGTAAATAGGATGCACTAGCGCTTTTTTCATTGCTTGGGGAAATACACCACACGAAAGACTCAAATTAAAAACGTGTACGAGTATAGGTATAAGAGTAAGTTTTGCGGATTTGATTACTGAAGCGGAGACACCGTCCCAGCCGGTAGCACACTTACTCTTTAAGCTGTCAATTACTACTATTACTATTTTTTATGATAAGTAGGTACCTACTTTAATTTTAATGTTATCTTTTTATATTACAGATCATGGCTGCCTTAGATTTTTATACAGGGGCAGCTATCAAAGACGGGTCGGCAAAGACTTTAATTTGGGCATCAGTCAGACTTCTGTTCACAAGTGTGTGGCTGAGGTCACTGATGCCCTCAATCAGCCAGAAGTCCTGCTGCGGCACATCAAATTTCCCAGTAATAGAGAAGACAGGATGACTCTTATGAGAGGGTATGAATAATAGAAAAATTATGAGTGTTTGAATGTTCTGTTTTGTTTTCAAAGCCAATATTTTTTCCTTTGGATATTTTTTTACAGATTCATGGATGTCTTTGGTGTCCCGGGTGTTGTGATTGGGTGTATTGACGGCACTCACATTGCCATCATACAACCCCACATGTATGAGAAAGCTTTCTTTAATAGGAAGCATTATCATTCTTTGAATGCAATGATCGTAAGTTTTTATTAAATTGCATTTTTATAATAGGTACTGTGATTGTTATATTACAACTAATGTTGTCAAAAACTATGATAAACTAACTTTATTACCATTTAAAATTTGCTATAGTTTCGTAAATGCAATGGTTATATAATTTTTGTTTGTTTTAGATTTGTGATGTGGATTTCAACATCCTCCATGTCGAGGCTTCATATGAAGGTGCCAGCCATGACTCGCATGTGTGGAATAGGAGCTCTTTGGAAGCACACATGCGGAGTCTCCATGAAAATGGAGAAGTTTGCTGGCTGTTAGGTAAGACATTGAACAAAGAATATCATTCCATAATTCAACTTATTCTAGAGTTGCTATTCCACCAAAGATGTGCTAAGCTTTATAATAAAAAATGTGTCCACATCATGTAGTCACTGTTGGACCCTCATCTTGTTATTTTTTAATAGGCTAATTTTCACTAGGCTGCCCTTATGTTTGATAGATAATTGAGTTTGTCTCACAAAAAAAATTACAAAGTTAAGCCTTAAAAGTTACCTTGTGAAGTCATCTGACATTAGTCCAGTACAAAACGTGGAAGTTCTGCAAACATGATTATGTAATATCGAGTTTATATTAATATTGTATTAGGGCCCATAACTTTGACACAACTATAATTATATTTTTCATAAATTCAAAAAGTCCTAACAGTCACAAGGAATAACTTTGTATAACCTACTCCACTGTGCCCATTAAAATAAATGTGCAATCGTACTTATATAGGACACAAGCTCATTATGAACCAAGTCTTTATTGTGCAGCATACCTAAGTATTTTTTTCCCTTAAAAGGGGATTCCGGATACGCCCAGCGGCAGTGCATGATGGATGACTGATTCTGCAGGCAGTTCCAGATTCCCCAGAATCCCACTATAAAGATCTCCACTGCAGCACTCGCAACACAGTAGAACACAGCATTTGGGTTTTAAAAGCAAGGTGGCGCAGCTAGTCTTTGCCAGAGATGGTGCCACTTCGCGACAAGTGTTAGTGGAAATACTGTGGAGGGAATGTTGTCACCACAAATAATAAAAACTATTAAAATAGAAATATCGTTTTTATTTTAATATTGTCAGTCTAGCTCAAGTTAAAACACTTTTATAAAGATAATTTTTTGTAAAAAAACAGCCTACCTATTTGTACTAGTAATAATACTTGCAACAAACGACTAAGCAGCTTTCAGCCCAAATTTAACTTAAAAACTAAATCAGTATTCATTTGAAAATATTATTCACATCACAGCCTTATATTACCTAGTGATTACATTGATACTGATTGTGCTAATAAGCCTTGCAACAAATGTCTAAGCAGAGCCTACTCCAAAATGAAAATTTCAAATACTAATTTCGTCATTTAACGATCAATATGGACTTTTCAATCAACATTACCTAAATCATTGTGTTTGCGACATAGCGAAATTAATTTTTAGGGTTTGTAATATTGAAGACAGCAAAAAGCTGCTCAAAATTTCATTTTGGAGTAGGTCCCCAGCCTTCGGCTATAATTAGCTTACAAACTAAATAATAACTTATTTAAAAATTAAACAAGACTTCTTTTGACTAAAACAAGTTTTAAAACTAATTATTACACAAAATAAGAAATTACTTTTAAGAACATTGCCAAACCATTATTTATTAGTAATGAAATAAAATAAATTGGCGGCGCTAGTAAGCTGTTCACAGCCTCTTAAACATCATGGCGTTTTTTGATGGGTAACAGACATTCAGAGCAACAGGTCGATGTTTTAAAACTAATTATTACACAAAGTAAGAAATTATTTACAAGAACATTGCCGAATCTTTTTTTTTTAAATTTACCTTATTTAGAAATGAAATAAAATAGATTGGCGGCGCTAGTTAGCTGTTCACAGCCTCATAAACATCATGGCGTTTTTTTATGGGTAACAGATATTCAGAGCAACAGGTCGATGTTAAGGAGCTTCTCAAAGTTTAGAAGCGTTTAGTTTAGTATTCACCCGAGTACTAAACTAAACGCTTACTAATAAAAACTAAAAAATAACTTAACTCATAATAAAAATTTACAAATAAATAAATATTAATTTTCTAGGCTCCTACTGTACATATTATGTCATAGTCATAGTTTGCAAAAAGATTTGGACAGATTATATGAATATTATAATAATAATAAACTCTTTTTAAATTTCAGAAAATGTTGTATCCTTTACAAGAAAGAAAAATAAAATAAATTATAATTATACACTAAATAGGGAAACACTACCAAGGGTTACCGAGATGAGAGACTTGGGTGTAACAGTTGACACAGAATTATCATTTCAGCCACATATTCAAAAAGTTACAGCAAAAGCGTATCATATGCTTGGCTTTATTTTTAGACAAAGCAGTAATTTTAAAAATAAATTCATAAAAATATTGCAATACAAATTTAAAAAACCTTTTAATGATTAAATATGCAAAAAATAGATTCCTTGTTCGTGCAGAATTTTAATAATAGTTTTAAGGAAATAGATTTATTTTTCGAAAAATTGGCTCTTTTAAAAGAAGCATTGCTTTCAGTCATTAGCAGATGACAGACACCCCTTAGGCCTTGGCCAGAGTGCACGCGCGGGCGCAGCGCGGCGTACAAAATGTATCCCGCGCCGCGTGCCCACTATGGACACTCAAATGAGAACACATAATATGTTTGAGTACAGTCTGGCCGAGGTCTTAGTGTCTGTCATCTGCTAGTGACTGAGAAAAGTACTGAGAGACTATGAGAGAGGTTATTGTCGCTATATTTACATGTAGTTAATATTTCTAATATTTCTTATAGCAAAATAAAAATGTTATGATTAAGTTAAATATGTAACTCGTAGAGGCCTTCATTGTTAAAGATAAGTTGTTAAGCTTGAGACAGACAGTTACCTTATTCGTAGAGCACGGTCAATCACCGGTTTAGGAATTAAACGTCAGTCAGTGAGTAGCGACACCATCTCTAAGTTTGGTCATTTGAGTGATTTGGTAGATATGTTGTGCTATGACGACGCAGAACCTACAATAATTATAGGGATTGACAACTGGCATTTGTCAGTTGCGTCTCAAAGTCGAAGAGGCAGTAAATCTGCCAGTCGCAGCGCCTTCTTGCACTCAGTCCGCCCGATCAGGACATTGTCCTCCATGTTTGCTGGTAACGCGTTTGTAGAGGATGAACCGATGAGAAAATGAAAGGGAGTAAGTGTTTCTTGTTCACCAGAGTCGACAGAAACATGTATTGTGTCAATGGTCGTGAGTTTACTATTGCTTCGGCTTCTGCCAGCAGCGTAAGAAGTGTTTCCTCCTTTGGTGCACGTTCTCTGAGGGTTGCGTTGAGTGCCACTTTGACCGACCGCACAAGTCTTTCCCAGCAGCCACCGAAATTTGGAGCAGCCAGCGGTATAAAACTCCAACCAATACCGTTATTTGTAGCGAAGTTCTCTAGGTGACTGCCGTAAAACTCTCGAAGAATTCGGTTGGCACCAACAAACGCTGTGCCGTTATCAGAAAAAAATGTTGTGGGGGCACCTCTTCGCGCAATAAACCTTCGAATGCCGAGAATTGCCGAGTCTGCCGAAAGTGAATGAACCAGCTCCAAATGAACTGCTCTCGACGTCATGCACGTGAATAGAGCTACATATCGCTTCTCGCGTCTGCGACCAATCGTCACGTTTATTGGGCCAAAGTAATCCAGGCCAGTAAACGTGAAGGAGCGGTTATGGTGTGCCATTCTCTGCTGAGGCAGGTCACCGGTCGGTGGTGCTTGCGGTTTTGTCTTGCGTATTCGGCAAATCAGACATTGGTGCGCCACTGATCGTACACGTAACTTTGCTGGCTTGTTAGGATTTACAACCCCAAAGTGTGGTAAATACCAGCAAATTGACTTAGAAGGAGGTTCTTTGAAACATTCCTCTGCATAGCTGTTGCGTACATACTTTTTAGAAGACTTTATGTTTTTATACTTTTTATTATAATTTGTTTTTTATAGTTTTTCTATTGTCTTGATGTGACGTTTGGATATTAGTTGATTACAGAGTTTTGCCAACCAAACCAGTGCCTTTTGCTTATTCTATTTTCCTATCGAACATAGTGGTCCTTCAACCTCGTCTATAATGGTTGTGCAAACAAGGAAGCAGGGTAAATCTCAACCAGTTGCTATTCGTACACTATTGAGATGGGTTCTGTTTGGTTTTGCAAGTAGTCGCACGAAGGCAGTGGAGTATGCGTGTCATGTAAACTTTAAAGAAGACAGCGAGTTAGAGGTACTTATTAAAGAACAGTCTCGTATTTAGTAATTCCGAGGAGTCTGGCCAAGAGGAATAGTCACGGCAACATACCCGGGACGGGATGACGTGGTAAGGGTGGTGGATGTGTCTACTGCGGCGGGCACGCTACGTCGTCGTCTCGTCAAGATTATATCGCTTGCTAATAAGGATAGTGCTTGCTAAAGAGGGGAGGATGTTGCGTACATACTTTTTAGAAGACTTTATGTTTTTATACTTTTTATTATAGTTTGTTTTTTATAGTTTTTCTATTGTCTTGATGTGACGTTTGGATATTAGTTGATTACAGAGTTTTGCCTACCAAACCAGTGCCTTTTGCTTATTCTATTTTCCTATCGAACAAAGCTAATTTGTATGTTTTTTACATTTGTGAAAACTTTTTTGGCTAACGAAATGTTTATTAACTTCTGTTTTATAAGTGTATAATATGCTATATGTTTCCCTTAAATAAATAAAAATAAAATTTCCAACGCTTCTTCGGCTATCGTCACTAAGCGTTAAAGCAAGCGCGCCCGATTTCTATCTATACGAAGGCGCTGATCTTCTTATCTGCGTGCCCACTCTGTAGGGTCATCATAACGCAGCCTGCGGTCTGAAACAATAGAAATGTTTGATGGATTGTTTATCTATGTATGTTGACTTAAGAAGCTGGCGACCGGTCACCTAAAATAAGCCTTCCATACTAACGTATTACCAAAATGATTTGCAATTAGAACATTATTTTCTGTACTTGTGATGTTCGGATTAAGACAGTATTTATCTAGGTCGCCATAAAAAATAGTCCAAAATAATTACACAAATTAATCCGAATACATCACAAGTACAGTGAATCACGCTCACATTTTTAATTATTTTGGTATAACGTTTGTATGAGAGGCTGACGTGTCGCCGGCGTCTTAATACCCAGCACGTAGCCATTATTGCTCCAATAAAAGCCTCTTCTTAAGAGGCCTATTACATCTCGAATGTGATTTTTGCGTTAAATGCCCATTTTCGCATTTTGTAGTAATTTTGCAGTTGTATTTATCGTTTTTATCGAAATAGGATAATAAATTAAAATATAAAATCTTTATTCCTTGTGAAGTAACAATTACTCTGGTATTAATTTTGCTGAATAATATTATCGTAGATAGGAGATATTCACAGTTAACTTATATAGCGATTTTTGAAGTTTTTTGGTTTAGAATAAGATTTTTTCCTATATAAAATCAATGATATCTAAAAATTCCGAGGTCGCTACGCACTATTCGACTATATAAGAGATAACATTATAATTTTATTATTTCACTTGTTCAAAAAGTGCCTTCGCTTTATGAAAATCTTTCTCTGCAATTTTGGGTTTAATTAAAAAGTTAAGCAAAATTTACATAAAGCGAGGCCGCTACGCACTATTCCAATAGGTATTCTACACTATTCAATAAGTCATAATTGTTAATGTATTTTTGTTTCTGAGATCCATAACGCCGAAATTGGCCATTTTACGCAAAAATCACAATCGAGATGTGTGTGTGGCCTCTAAAACCATACAACAGTATTTATAATATAGTAGTTAGTACTCTCAAGGTCGAGGGTTGCGTCCTTGAGCCGTTCGACCCCGCCTCGGTCCAACTGCCACAGAGTCGCAGTACGGCAGAACCAGCATTTTTGGGCTAACAGAAAAAAATAAATTATTCCATGGTGATAACTATAAAATAAAATAATATTGAGTAGTCATTCGTATGCTTTATATAAGCTTAGTAAAAAAGTAAGCATAAAGGCTTTGCTAACTACCTATCATGGATATACATTGAGATACGGTGGCATGTTTTGGGGTAACGCAACCGACAAAGAAATTGTATTTAGGTCTCAAAAATGCTGTATTAGAGCTATGTTCAACCTACAACAAACAGACACAGCCCTACTTTAAAAATTACAAGATTCTTACACTTCCGTGTCTGTACATTCTTGAATGCGCTAATTTTGTCAAACTAACATTAAATTGTTTACATTTCTTTCATCTGCACAACTTATGGATAAACTTTGCAATGTTCTTTGTAAAACCGCGCTTATGAGTAAGAGTGTCTTTTGTAATGCACCTCATGTCTATAAGAAGATATCAATAAGACACAGTGATAATAACTTTACGTTTAAGCAGAAATTAAAGACATTGTTGTTGGAAAAATGTACTACACACTCAATGAATTTTCGACAGATAAAGATTTGTTTATTTTGACTGTATTTAATGATTTTTTTCTGACATTTTATTTAAATAATTTTTTAAAATAATTTTAATAATATTATCTTATCATGCATGATCAATTTGTACTATCATTATTATTTCAATTGTAGTATAGTTAATTCAACCCATCATTGTATACTATCATGGCAGGCCATAGCTGAAGAATTACATTGTACTAGCGGCCGCTCGCAGTTTCACCCGCGTGGTCCTCCTTTCCGTGGGAATATCGGGATAAAAAGTATCCTATGTGTTAATCCAGGTTATAAACTATCTGTTTGCCGAATTTCATCTAAATCCATTCAGTAGTTTTTACGTGAAAGAGTAACAAACATACACAACTCACAAACTTTCGCCTTTATAATATTAGTGTGATTATGACATTTGTATGCAACTATGGTTCACAATAACAGATTATGATTATAACTATACTTCACAATAAGTTTATGTGATACAAGCTGTGCGAGTAGCTTCTCTCGCTTTTGATTTTTCCCGTTTTTGCATACATTTTCATTGATACTCTGCTCCTATTGGTCGTAGCGTGATGTTATATAGCCTACTATTCAACACAAATAGTTTTTCAATTGGAACCAGTAGTTCCTGAGATTAGTGTGTTCAAACAAACAAATTTTCAGCTTTATAATAGTATAGGTACATTTAGTTATATTTCTTTTACTTACATGGTGTGCAGATTCTACCGTTGGAGGGTTCTGCACTGCAGTTACAGCTTGTGGGAGCTGCAAAAACAGAAAATAATGAGATCCATGGTGATAGCAACAAGGAATAGCTGGAATGTGACAATGATACATACATCACAAAAACCTCTATTTGATACCATACTGTTATTTAAAATACAATTATTTTTTGTTTCCCCCAGTATTAGTAGTATCCGGCTTTTTATAATTGAGAGTAGTTTTTTTGCTAGATCACCGCCAGTCCCACAGGCATGTTGCCGGATATCAGTATCCTGCTTTCGGCTCCGGTATTTTAGTTCATGCCAATACTGAAAAATATAAAAGTAATAACAGCTATTGTGTTCTCAGTTTATTATTAATTAACGGTTAAAACTAGGTAGCTTTACAGATTTCCACATATTAGAATAAAAAGAGGTAGATAGGTTATGTCAGTACTAATGTAATGTCAATAATGGACCACAGCTTTACGATGTTAACATCCCATGAGTCTTAATTGTGTTGTTTCTACAGTGTCGTATTACACAGGACAGCATTTTTAAACTAATTTACGGAAACGAATATACTGACACTGTCTACCACAGACCGCTGTCCACAGAACACATGTCAACGCTTTTCTGAGACTACGCTAAGGTAAGCCAATTAGCAAAGTTTTTGGCACATGTAACGCATCTACCTATTTTTATTGTAACATCATTGACTCACTCAACATCTCCCATGCTAGGAGCTAGGATATTGCGCCAAAACTCATCCACGCGCTGACTGGCCATGCTATCTCCAAATTGGACTCTTTGTAATACAACCTACACTCTGCCACAGACTACGAATCCTACGTAGCTATTTCTTACAAACTACATTTCTGTGATACGAGATCTTTTAGTACATTTTAGGCTATCGCACGAAGAAGTTGGTAATGTTAAGAGTAAGGCTTCCACTTGATATTACTCTCGCCATTGGCACTGAATTTGTTTTGATATGAAATTACCAAGCAAAGATACACATTGAGAAGTAAGTTTATTTATTTAGTTTTCATAATCTCACTTTATAGTCACATACAGCACACTGAAAGATTGTTTACACTTTGTATTGTTTATTTTTATAGTTTATCTACTATATTTTACTTACTTGTGTGTAAATTCGACAATTTAAATACTCTATTTTGTATTTTTTTTGCTGCTCTAATGAAAAACTATCAAATCATTATTGCGTCACATTGACATTTTAGCTTTTTTGTCAGCCCCACAGAGTACTTTGTACCTCAACAACGCTACCTTTTGTCGAGTAGTAGAAAACTTATCCCACCATCTAGGGTCCGGTAGCTGAAACTCTCGTTTCATTCGTTCCTTGCGTTTAGTTACTAAAAGATTTTTTACATGTTTTTAGTTTCAATTCAATGTTTTTATCAATGAAAGTTCACTTTTGAGGTAAAAAATGATACAAAACATACACTACTATTTACTATTCGATGATTATTGTAAAATAAATCAAGGTTTCATTGAGTAATTTTCATAATAAAACGCAAATTCATGATACGTTTTTAAGTCATCGGTCTTCATGGAATAGACAATAATTACGCAATTCGAATTGACATGTTACGATCGATCGTCAATTGTAACGATCATCCATCCATGAACAACCTTACGCAATCGCAGTTCAGGTTATAAACTATCTGTATGCCGAATTTCATCCAAATCCATTCAGTAGTTTTTACGTAAAAAAGAAAAAAAAGAATAAAAAAAAGTACCAATCCATACTTACAAACTTTCGCGTTTATAATATTAGTAGGATAAATAAAGCTTTGAACAATCAGCTGAAAACAACAAATTTACAACAAAACACATAATAGCAGTAACATAGGTAATACTATGAACTATATATAAAAAGGTAGTTCGAGGTCATCATCAGCCTATAAACGTCCCACTGCTGGGCACAGACCTCCCACGTAGCGTAACAAGGGAGATAGTGGACTTTAACCCACCACGCTGGCCCAATGCAGTTTGGTGGCTTACTTGCTTAGTGTTAGTTACAATCGCTTTAGCTTTTAATTATACAGTGTAGTTATTATCTGACCCCAATATTATTTAATAATAATAATTAACTATACTACTACGTCACAGTTCAGCAGTGGGAAATTTGTGGGCAATTATTTTGTTTGACTAAATGGTAACATAATTCTTAAGATTTTAATACATAATTTAAAATTAAACTTACCTATAAGGTCTTACCTTGGGCTTCAGGAATATCGGTGACATAATTTGACGCTTTGCGGCACGCTCTTCACCCCAAAACATTTTCCCTTAACAGTTCTCTACAGCATTGTGGCTCCTTAATTATTGTTAGTAAAAAGTTTAAATTAAAGGAACGCAAAGACATAGTGAGCCTCTCGGTTGAGCGAACAATAGAAATAGCTTGTGTGGAGTTGGAGCAGTTTGTTGTATTAAGTGTGTGCAGACCTCCTTCAGCATCATATGATTTTTTCGAAAAAGTTATGAATGAGGCATTATATAAAGTCCGTAATGTAGGTAAAACAATAATTGTTTGCGGGGATTTTAATATTATTTTGTTAGAAAATTCCACAATGTCAACTAAAATTAAAAACCTATTTCTATCATACAACTTAAATCATTTATTTTTGGAGCCGACAAGAATAACTGCCACTTCGGCCACCTGTATTGATAACATACATATATACAAATGTAAAACCACTGGCTAAGTAAATTATTAATAACCTGGACTCTGATCATTGTGGCCAAATGGTCAGCTTTCCACACCAGCGTAAACAAGTGACGAAAAAGAATATTACTGTTGTACCAAAAACTGCAGGTCGGCTGGAACGCTTTAAAAGCAATCTAGATACAAAATTAAATTATTTAGAATACAATGACAACCCTAATGTCTTTTATAATAATTTTTTTAACATTTATTGTTCAGAATTTGATAAAACTTTTATTCCAAAAAAGATCTCAGTTAGTGGTACTGTAACTTTTAATGAATGGGCTACAATTGGTATTCACAGAAGTAGGAAACGCCTTTATGAACTTTATGGTGAACGCAACTATAACACCAGCGATGACTTCAAATTATATGTTAAAAATTATTCAAAGTTATTCAAAAGAGTATGTCGATTAGCCAAGGCAAACTATTTGAGTTCTAAGATTAAGAATAGTAATGACAAAATAAAAATGACATGGAATATTATAAATAGTGAAACAGGAAAGGTCAAAAGTCGTAATAATGAGTACAATTTAAATTGTGATAATAAAACCTTGACTTCTGATGCTGATATTGCTGCAGCATTTGAGAGGTTTTTTACTGACATTCCAGTTTCAACTACAAAAGCCTTGATTTCCTCCCCCACTGTAGCTGAATCTGTTTTGAAGGAGAATGTTAAAGATTGTAAAAGTAATTTCAGTTTTCAAAAAAATTGTGTTATAGATATAATAAAAACATTTAACACTCTCAATAAAAAGAAAACTGCTGATCTGTGGGGTAATTCCGTGGAAGTCGCTAAATCTGTAATTATGACAATAGCTCCATTTTTAGCTTGCATATTTAATGAATGCATTGACTGTGGTGTTTTTCCTGACCTCATGAAATATAGTAAAATAATTCCATTATTTAAATCAGGTAGCACTTCTGACCCCTCAAATTTTAGACCTCTTTCTGTGCTACCCACATTTAGTAAAATTTTTGAAAAATTAATGCTAGACCAAATGCAAATTCATTTTTATAAAAATAAACTTTTACATTGTAAACAATATGGTTTTACTAGGGGTCGCTCTACAACTGACCCCGGTGTTGAGCTTTTAATCCAAATATTTGATACCTGGGAGGAATCACAGGATGCCCTAGGGGTATTTTGTGATTTATCCAAGGCTTTCGATTGTGTTTTACATGAAACTTTGGTCAGGAAGCTTAACCACTATGGAATTAAGGATGCTTCTTTGAGCCTTCTAATCTCATACTTGAGTAACAGGATTCAGAAGGTCGACATTAACGGTAAAAGATCTCCGGGATACTGATCCCGGTTACAATGGGAGTTCCGCAGGTTTCAATACTTGGTCCATTCTTGTTTTTGGTTTATATTAATGACTTACCTTATTTTGTAAAAGACAGTCATGAGATAGTATTGTTTGCTGATGATACTTCACTTTTATTACGACACCCAAATTATGACGATGTGAATAATGCGGTCTCAAAGATTGTTCACTGGTTTAGTGTTAATAACTTGCTATTAAACGAGGGGAAAACCAAATGTGTAAGATTTGTATTGCCTAATGTTAAGCAGGTAAAAACTAGTGTACAAATTAAAGATAAGAATGTGAATCCTGTGGACACCACTGTGTTTCTAGGCATCACGTTGGATGCCAAGCTTCAGTGGGGCCCACATATAGCTAAATTGTCGAATAGACTTAGCTCTGCGGCTTATGCAGTAATGAAGATCCGTCAGTTAACTGACGTTGATACAGCTAGATTAGTTTATTTCAGTTACTTTCATAGTGTAATGTCGTACGCCATTTTACTGTGGGGAAATGCTGCCACCATTCAAACTATCTTTGTGCTGCAGAAGAGGGCTATTCGAGCAATATATAACCTACAGGCTGGTGACTCTCTCAGAGAGAGATTTAAGGATATAAGTATAATGACAGTTGCATCACAATATATTTATGAAAATCTTGTGTATGTTCATAAAAATATTTAAATGTTTTCAAAAAACAGTGATATTCACAAATTAAATACTAGAAGTAACAACAAATTAGCAGTGCCTTATACTAGGCTCCATAAAATAAATAACTCTTTTAGGGGTCTGTGTGTACGATTATACAACAAAGTACCAAATGATATTCAGAAATTAGATCTTGATAAATTTAAAGTCAAAATCAAAGAAAAGCTTTTTAAAAAAGCTTATTATATAGTGTCGGATTATACAGAAGACAAAACAGCTTGGGTCTGAAATGCTCCAAGTACCTACTCCAACAGCTATTTCTAATTGCCTATAATTAATTTATATAGAGCACCATATTTAATTAAACTATTTACATTCAAATTCATATTTTGTATTTTGTGACCTGGTAACGACATATAATATGTATATTTTTTGTAAATGTCGTTGCTTCTGTGCGCTATGGTTTCTTGCGCCCGTTGTTTGCTACAGTTAAAAAATGATGTCCTGAATGGGTGGTAGGTTAAAAAATATTTGGATGTTTCAAAGTACTTATTAATTGAGTTTATTGAATAAATATATTTTGACTATTGACTATTGACTATTGCCCGTCATGCGATTAGTATACTTCAGCTCAGTCCGTTGTACCTCCATCAAATTTTTTTGTTGTTGTTTTATAAATGAAATTCTTGGTTTAATCATGCTTTAATGCACAATTTTATCAAGACAACGTTGTCACTCTCATTGTTGTGATGTTGTCATTGTTGTGATAAGGTGCGCAAAACTTTCCGTTTCCGTAGTAATTTTATGATATTCTCCTAAAACCCATTAAATTACGGAGACCGTTCTGTGCCGTAATTCAATGGGTTTTAAGAGAATATCATAAAATTGGTCTTTTGTTATGTGTTATATTAAGGATGTAGGACCTTTGCTAAAATATCACAAAGACTTCTTGAGAGAATTCGAAAATATACCTACTGTTTTGTTTTATTTGCTGAACACTCAAGCACGTTCACGAACACTGAACGATTAATAATCTACCATTATTTCTATATTAATTCACAAATAATAAAAACAAATCTGCAATGACAACCCTTTGAACGATTCCCTACTCTTTTGGATGATTAAAAAGGTTTTTTTAATTAATTTGAATGATTAAATACATTTCTACCTCGACTTTAACTTTTGACTGCACACAGCAAGACTAATTAATGCCAAACCAGATTCCGAAATCAACAATAGAACAAGAATTTATATAGCCGAACCGATTATTGTCAAACAATAGTTTATCATTCAATTGATAGTAATGGTGACATCATTTTGTTTGTATGAGACACCGTTTAATGGGTGATACATTTTTAAAGAAAAGAGTATGTAACTAAATAACGTTTCGTAATTACTATAGCTATCATTGCTTCACTTACAAATTATAGTGATCAAATAGCATAACCCTTATAATATGCTTCGTTAAGATATTAGTGGCACATTTACCTGAACTCGTTTGAAAAAAAAATTTAGATAAAAAATGCTGTGCCCCCTTAAAAGTCAACAGCCAAGTCCTTAAAAGCCAACGAAACTTATGAATACGATCTCTAAGATGATAATTTTGTATGCCATAATATAAATATTATTATTCACGTAACATCGCAGTTATTGACCTACTGCTCTGGCCGTGACTCTCAGCTGTTTCGATAAAACATTAATCTATTTATAGCTTTGTATAAACTGTGACTTGTTGAATGAATATGCAATGATAAAACGTCACGTCGCGTCATGCGAAGGACAATGTATATAAATAAAGACACACCGCCAACGTTACGTGGACTGAATGTAAATAAGGAAGGTGCTGGTGAAGTAGGAAGGAAAAAAGGAAAAGGATAATCAGGGAACATCCTTTTTAAAATTGTTTCTGAGCCATCAAACCCGAGTACGGCGCGCTCAGCCTGGCCGCGGCCGCCGCAGCCGATGGACGCGCGCGGCACCGAGGGCACACGCGCCCGTGACGCACCCTGGAGGTTCAGTTCTTATGCAGCAATGCCCAGTGCTGGATCTCGTTAGTACCCTTGAAACCGGAAAGTAGCAATGTTACAAAATGCTGCTTGTTACCGGTCTATCCAGACGGGTTCTGGATCCGGTCTATCCAGACGCCTACCAACGTGCTACTGCATTCAAGATTATCATAATAATAATAATAAAACATTTATTTCGGAAAAAGTATCATGCATATTAATAGTTAATAACATTAATATTAATAACTTATACTGTCTTTTTAATAATGACTCAAAACAAATACCGGAAAATTGTACGTTGTCTTTGAAAACGTGGCCCTTCCAAGAAACAGTGGCACCGTTGTACGAGTAAAATGCTCTCCATTTAATCAAATTCAATAAATTCTATCAAGTAAATAGGAAAATATAGACGTCAACTTTTTAAACACTTTTTCATATATTTCAAAGTTTGAGCTCTCGAATTAAAAAAAATACATAATATAATCACGACTATTAACCCTAAAGGGTTAGTCAGAGACTAGGTAATGAGGATATCAAAAGCAGTACTCTACCATAGTCCAGTTTTCACCAAGTAGTGACTGCACATGTGCTCAGCGTGACAGGTGGTGTGCCCATCGCCGCTTTATGCTGTTGGCCTTATGGCTGGTCAAGTCTAAATGTCAAAATGTACTTATCTACGTATTGTACTAATCTAAAAAAAAACTTTTCGAAAAATGACTGATTTTCTTTATGTATTTGTTTGTAAATAACTCAAATAAAACTGTCAAACTAGTAAACAGTCACAAACAAAATTTTATTCGAAACTTAAGCTTATAGTAACAAAAAAAACAATAAGCTAGGTACTATTACTAACAATAAAATTAAATAACTCTTATTTTTATTGTAGTACCAGTGTGTTATCCAAAAATTGGACTTCAGTTACATGACCTGTTTTTGAGCACCAAAGAGAATGTTTACCTACATAGCATAATGAGGTGGTACTTCCGGTGGTAAATAATATTATGAAAATAACGAATTCTGTCTGTGAGTATACCAATTCTGTAGGTTAAGTAAATATTGAGACATTTATAAATTATGACGTATATCAGTCAGTAACTCACAATCAGTCAGAAAGCATTGTGTAATTTTTCAATAGTTTAATTTCAACACCTAAGTAATACTACAGTTCACTCTCTAAAATTCTTCCCATGGTTGCTTGCTGCCACGGTCATACTTCAGCCATTTAGTACAAAATATCTACTAATTACAGACCCAACCATCCTAGTCATCGCACTTTGTATTAGTGAAAACCGCATAAAAATCCATTCCTTTAGATTAGAAGAAAGAGTGGAGCTACAGACACAGGAAAACGTCGACTTTACTTTACAATATGTAATTCTTATCTGTTTAATTATGCCAGCCACTGAAAGCCGCTCGCTCCACATTGGCACTCGGCCAGCAAACGCTGAGCAAGCAATCACGCGATGTCGCTACATTCTGCACAATTAATATCCAAATATAACAGCCACTGTAAACAATGTGGCATTAAATGCTCCATTTTTTCCATTCTATCCATCCTATTGCGTTAAACGCTATTTTTTAGGTTGTCGATAGTAAATTGTAAGACAAGTGTACAGTTAGAGAATGCTCGCTCTATTCGATCGCGCTACATGTCACTGCGCAACACGAATGATGTTCATCAATTAGCACTTTACAGTTTTACAAATAACAATTCAAACGGTTTATGCTATCGTCTACACAAACGCGATTCTTCCTATTCGCGATTCCCATACAATATGGATTCCACACAACTGCAGTTTACTACATTCGTGATTCTACACAGCCGTTGTTTTAACACAATCGGGATTCTTCCTATTCGTGATTCTACACAATATAGGTTCATCGCAACTGAAGTCTACTACATTCGTGATTCTACACAGCCGTTGTTTTAACACAATCGGGATTCTTCCTATTCGTAATTCTACACAATATGGGTTCATCGCAACTGCAGTTTACTACATTCGTAATTCCACTTAGTTGTTATTTTTTCATCGTAATCAATAAATTTATATTATCTCTGTATAATCATCATCATCATCAGCCTATTAATATTAACGTCCCACTGCTGGGCACAAGCCTCCCACGTGGACAATAGCACGTGGGGATATTGGGTCATAACCCAACACGCTAGCCCAATGCGATTGGTGGGTTTTAACGACTGTCATCTTACGACAACAATCGGGACCAACGCCTTAACGTGCCTTCCGAAGCACGGAGGAGCTCGAGATGTTTTTAATTTGGTCACCCATCCAGCGACCCGGCATTGCGAAAGTAGGTAAGAGAGCAAGATCGCAAGCCGAACGCGCTAGCCGCTACTCCATCAAGTTCCTATCTACAAGTCTATAATTCGTAAGAAAAAGAATAATGTATCTAGATACTCATAATAGTAAGTTTCTTTTTTTTTATAAAAAAGGAGGCAAACGAGCAGGCGGGTCACCTGATGGAGAGTAATCACCGCCGCCCAAGGACACCCGCAAAACCAGAGGAATCGCAGACGCGATGCCGGCCTTTACTGGCCCTCACTGGCTGGACGAAACACAACAGTACTAAGTGCCATTATTTCACGCCGAATATTCGTGAGAGGTTGGTATTACGCCGTGCGAGCCAGCCCAATGCGAGCAGCTGCGTGGCTCTACCACTCAGTCAGTGTCACTTATTTAACACCACCCAGGGGTCACGTGTAAGGTCTCAAGGGTAAACCTACGGACGCGAGTAACTTTAAACCCCAAAAAATTTTATAATTACGTTAAAATAAAATTGAGTGGAATTACGAATGTAGTAAACTGCAGTTGCGATGAACCCATATTGTGTAGAATTACGAATAGGAAGAATCCCGATTGTGTTAAAACAACGGCTGTGTAGAATCACGAATATAGTAAAATGCAGTTGTGTGGAATCCATATTGTATGGGAATCGCGAATAGGAAGAATCGCGTTTGTGTAGACGATAGCATTAACCATTCAAACGTATCGCGTAACGGTGAAAGAATATTAGGTACCACCCCCTCTCTTCCCTAAGGTGTCGTAAAAGGCGACTAACGGACTAAATACTGCACTAACATGCAACTGCATAGAGTAGCGATCAGCTCACCACCTATCAGCTCAGCACATGTGCAGCTGTAATTTGGTGAAACGTTGTCTGCTTCTGCGGCCCCCCATTGCCTAGTCTCGGACTAACCCTTTGGGGCTAATAGTCGTCAATACATGCATGTGTGCATCGCAATGTCTAATCGAATCGGAGGAGCTGGCCGCGCGCTCGCGCTCGTACTATTACGGCGCGGGACCAAAGTCCAACTCTCACATACTTATTCATTTAGAAACTAGCGCCCGCCCGCGACATCGTCCGCGCGAACACCACCGCACCCGCGTCCCGTGACACATTTCCAAAAATGAGGTTCTTTCCACACAAACCTTGTCCTGACAATTGCAAACACAACAAAAAAAGTAATACAAATAGGTGCAGTGTGTGAACACACATTTGTGGCAACTGAAAAGCAATGCCCATTCTTGACCCACCCGAGCAGCACATTTGCATTTATCTAAATCACACATTAAATTACAATTAGTTTATAATATTTAAAAGTAAGGGTATGGCACTTATCAGATTATTTAAAAGTATCATTAATACGGGGTGAAAGTTACTCGCGGCCGTAGGTTTACCTTTGAGACCCTACACGTGACCCCTGGGTGGTGCTAAATGAGTGACACTGACTGAGTGGTAGAGCCACGCTACGTTGCAGCACGCATTGGGCCGGCTCGCCCGGCGTAATACCACCCTCTCACGAATATCCGGCGTGCAATAATGGCACTTGGTACTGTTGTGTTTCGTCCGGCCAGCGAGAGTTCCGGAGGCCACAATATTTATGATGGTACCTACCTACTGATTTCGTTGTCAAAGCGATGTTATTAATCGATATCACTGTTGTTATTTTTATTGTTTTCATAACACTATTCTACTACTAATACTTTACCACTACACAACATCTCCATTCTTCATACCCTTGACCTGACCTTTCACGATAACGTCGCCCGTCTAGTCAAATTGCGTTCGCCAGACGTCTTCTAATTTTACAAATGTACGAGTAACTAGTTTCCACGGTAGTTCATACAGATCCTATGAAAGTACTAATCAGAAATTACAATAAGTCCAAGAAACCGGCCCGCATTACCATGATATTTTTCGAAGGCCATACACACATCGAGCCACCTGGGTGACGCAGGCGTGCCAATGTATGGTGACGCATGAATCAACTGTTTGTAGTTGTTTTGTGTGTTACAAACCTTTTTTGTAGTTTTGTTCAGTTACAATATTTTTTTATTCGTCAACTTCATTATCTATATCGGTACATACTTATATTGAACTATCTTACCTTATCATTAATTAACGTGCTCTAATGTTAAAACTGGTTTTGTAAATTTCTTGAGTTACAATATTTTTTTACTTCAACTTCCCTTTAAAGGTACACACATATGGTCAACTATCTTACCCTGCTTTTAATAAATATACACTAACGCCGGTGTACTCATTAACTACAGAACAGAAGTTTAAACTGAGGCTGTCTTGTTTTCGATTATAAAAATCTCTCTTCGTCTCTAAACAGCGTCAGTTTAAGCATAGGGCTAATGTTTATAACTTATATTATATTACATTCCGTGTTTCGATAGTTTAAATTTAATTAATTTTAATCAATTTATTTATGCTTACACCAATTCAAGATAAGCTTCTTTTGAAGCTCGTTAAAATGATTAAACTAGATAACGGATAAATATACATAAACATAGAAAAACACCTAGACCCGCATTTAGAAAAACAGTTTTCTCAAAATTGACCCGACCGGGAATGGAACCCGGGACCTCAGAGATGGTATGACGCTAGACCCGGCGTGCTAACCACTTAATTACGGAGGTCGTAGTTTAGAGCTAAGATAGCCAGTAATAGCAGGGGGGTGTCACTCCGCAGTTTAGGTACGTTCGCCCGGCGCGACTCCCGGGCGTATTTCAGTAAAGTGGGACTCGCAATCGCTCCACTCCTCAACATTCCACGCCAAAATTCCAAAATAAGCCAATAACTTTCCGTGTGTGCGGAATCCTCCTTGGAATGAATGGAGCGACAAAAAGTAATGGATTTACAAACAATCCAAAATCCATCGTTCCATCGTTCCAAACTTTTAATCCAACTCGCTCGTCTATGGCTAATCCGTACGTGAAGTGCCTGTGGAGTGCTATCACACCACTTCATTCAACGCTACGCGAATTGGAAGGACGCAAATGGTGCGCTCGTGTGGGTACTCAATTCTTGGCTGTAAATCCACATCGCGCCGCGTTATGGAAATGGAACGATCGTGAGTGCCCTACTTTAAGGTTGCCGCGGCGCACGCTCCACGTCGTGCGTCGTCGCTGAACTCGTAATCCCTGCGCGCGCGTAAACCCTACGCTCTGTGACGTCATGACATCAAATCGATATCAAGTCAGCGTTGCTTAACGGAATATGGACGCTCGGGTCACACGATAAGTTTCAATTTCGCGTGAAAGTCGTTAGAGAGTGAACCTTCTGTACGTAGTACTATTAGTTATTCTGTGGTAATAGCCAGTTTCTCTGAGGTTTTGGATTCCGGGTAAAGCGCGCTTCCACCTTCGTCACTTACTGAAAAGGGTTATACTTTAGCTTGTAGATTAGCTTCAGTATCCTTTTGTAGATAGAAGTATTTAAATGATAAGTCTGAGAGTTTCTTTAAACTGGTATAATAACTGGTCACAATAAATAGCAACAAATGGTAGAAAAAACTAATTTAAGGAATACTAGTGAAAATACGAAAATGGTCAGAGAGAGCACGCGTCACGTATGGTTTCTGGTTACGAACGTACTGAATATAATTAAATGTAATAAATAAAATGTGCAAATTGCATAAATGCAGGTTGCTGAGCTGTTCGTTTGAGTAACACCGAACATGCTCCCGCGCGCCTGATAAATAACAAGATATTTAAACTAAAGAGTCTTCCACACTAAAAATATTTGGTTTTTTGTCTTTATTTATTACGCGTTTCACACTGGGCCATCGATTAGCAATACTTTGCAACCGCACACTTGCACGACTACTTTCACCTAATTCACTAACACTCAGCTGTCGGTCAGCTGTACTCTGCTTTCGCGATTGCACTACACTATACACTGGTTCTGCTGCCCCTGGTCTCAGCCTGGGCATCGGTGCCGGCGTCACCGCCGGCGGCTCCGGCGGGGCCTGCTGCTGCTCCTTCCGCGGGCGGCGTGGCGAGGACGTCGATCGCAAACAGCATTGACGTCGTCTCCAAATCCACAACATTCCAACGCATAGTGCTACGCTACGACTAACAGCACATACATAATACTGTATTGATGAATATCATGAGGCGATAAGTCATCAAGCGTCGCTTTACTGTTTTTTAGGATATTAATCTGCTTTTCAAGATCTGCCAGGGAAGTATTTATATTTGATATGGTAGGTTCTGTGTAGATCTCTACTGGAATTTTTATCTTTACAATTCTGTTAATCTGGTCTATTTCTGGTAACAAGATGGTTGGTGAGTAATTTATCTGGTTAGTCATTGAATTTGAGAAATGCAATGTAACATCTTTGCCTTTGATAATGCAATTCAAACTCATGCCAATGAACCCGGCGCCTGTCAATTCACGCACGGTAACTTGATCATTGCAAATTATTTTTATTGAATATACATCGCAACAAAAATATAGGTATTGTTGTGAGGAGTGTAATTCTATCCATTTGTTTTGATATGGTGATTTGATAACTTTACATTGCTGGTCGTTTATGGTTTTTTCACAAAAACTCTCATCATTTTCCAATCTTAGTATAGGTTTAGGCATGTGACACATGTATGCCGCCCCATTATGTAAACATGCGTTCAACTCTGGTAAAGTAATGGTGAAGTGTTTATCTTTTCTGAGGTTTACCGCCACATATTCTGATACAGGCAATAGGGTGAACATATTGTTCTCTATTTGATGCGGCATTGGTATAATTTTATAAAGATTAAAACTTTCTCTGTCAATCAAAGGGAATGTTATTTCAACTATAAGGTAGTAGGAAGTAACTCGAGCTTTTACTTTCAATAATTTATAATATGTAGTGAAAATCGGTTTCAATGTTATTTATGGGTAATGTGAGTTCTTTGGGCATCTGTGAATATATCACTTGAAGCTCCTTTTTAATCCGATCAGGGGTTAACGAATGCAAACTTATTTGACCATGGTATATATCTGTTATTGTATCGAGCATTGTATCTTGTAGTCTTTTCATGTTCTGCAGCAAACTGTTACCGGCCATGGCAGACAGCGTGAATTCTTGAATGTATGAGATGTTCATGATTTCAGTCTTTAACGATAACTAGTAACTTGTAACTCATTTAGTTTTTTATTCATAATTTTATGTTGTTTATCTACGGTAGCTTCCATTCTTTTCATTAGATTGAACTCAGTCTCAATTACAGATGTTTGGTTTTTATACAATTCGACGATATGCTTTTCGTTAGCCTGGATGGTAGCAATGTCTTTACTATATTTTTCTGCGAAGCGCGAGTCCAGTACGCCGAACAAGTCATTAGCTAGATATCCGACACCGTTGGTAAGACCACGGCGGCGCCGGCGGCGTCTGGCGTGGATGTTAAAATGCTGCGTGAGTAAAAGTTCATTGTAGTAATTTATTTCCTGGAACTCATGCCGTAATTGTGATATTATTAAACTACAATGACTTTGTTTATCAATGGTCGTGCATAATGTATCGAGATAATTGGAAATTTTATTAAAGGTATCCAGACCCGTCCAGTATGGTTTGAGATCGTAATATACAACTAGAGTCCATTTGTCCCTTATAATTTGCATTTTCGTTATAGAATCAAAATAAAGTGTTTGGTTGCTGGGCAGGCTTTGGGTGAATTCTGCGCCACTAGCTGGTGAGAAAGAAAAAATATTAGCGCAGCAGCTATAGTTGGGAACGTGGTTTTCTTTATTGCTCGTTTCCTTGACTCTGGTTTAGACTTTTCTTTATTTTCTGGTTGGGTTTGTGAATCTGGTGGGCTACTGAGGTGAACCGGCAGAATAGATAGTTTCACGATAGGCCGTTTCATAATGCCATTCTTGGTTTTTAGTGTGTCAACCCTAACTAAGCCGTCGTCGCCAGGGTGTAATTCTGTAACCCGGCCCATTGCCCACTTTCCTGGTGGCAAGTTATCATCGTGAATCACTACCAGGTCGTTTAGGCTAATGGTCTTTTGTGGTAAAGTCCACTTATTTCTGGCAGATAGTTGTGTTAGGTACTCGCTATTCCATTTCTTCCATAGATCCTGGAATAGCTTCGAAGTTAAATGCCATCTGGTTCGGGCATCCTTTTCGGTTTCGATTATGGTTGACCCAGGTCGTGCTGTTAGAAAATGCGCTGGTGTTAATATATCGAGATCATTTGAATCTTCGGTCATTGAGCACAAAGGGCGTGAGTTAAGGCATGCTTCTAATTTTGCCTCTTTTTAGATGGTGTTTGAGGCTGCGGACTGCTCTTTCCCATAACCCTCCTGCGTTGGGCCAGGAAGGGGCATTAAAGTGCCATTCGATCCCTAGGTCGTTAATCTCAGATAAAAAGCTTTCATTAAATATTTCTTGTAAACGGTACATTTCCTCTTGTAAGATTCTATTCGCTTCAACGAAATTGGTTCCGTTGTCGCTATAAATATGCCGTGGGGCTCCGCGGCGAGCTGACATTCTGCCTAAAGCTGCCAGAAAGGCCGAACTGGTTAAATCAGAAACAAGTTCTAAGTGAACAGCTTTCGTGGCCATGCATATAAAGAGCGCAATGTAACCTTTGCTTGTCTTTATCCCGCGACCTTTATTTGCTTTTACATCGACAAAACCGGTGTAGTCGACCCCACAATGATGAAATGCCTTTTCAGGATTAACTCGGGATGCTGGCAAGTCCCCCATCAGCTGGTATTGCTTGATAGGATTTTGTTTATTGCATATAACACATTGCCTTATAAACTTTTTTACTATCATATAACCGTTTTTAAGCCAATATTTTTGTCTTAAGTTTGATAATGAAAGGCGAGCTCCTCCATGAAATGTTAATTCGTGAGCTTGCTGTATCAGTAAAATGGTGAGACGATGGTTCGGTGGCAGAATTATAGGATGTTTCATACCCACATTAATCTCCGCGTTTCTCAATCTTCCGCCAACACGTAAAACTCCGTATTGGTCTAATGTTGGATTCAAATTTAAAATTTTACTTTTACAATGCACTATTCCGTCTTTCTGTAATCTTTTGATATCGTCATTAAATTCCAATTGTTGTATATTTTTAATCATCAGCAGTTTTGCGTAACGTAGTTCGTGTAAGGTGAGATATGGTAGGTGAATCACCTTTTTATAGGTAGGTAATCGCAATATCCATGCAAAATAGCGTATGATTTTATTTAATGAACTATAGGTATATAATAAATAAGTTATAATATTTATCATCGTATTGTCTTGGTTTAGAATTACGGTATTGGCTTGTTTTAATAAAGATTTCTTTGTTTCTAAGTTGGTTTGATATGTAGATTTTTCTTCATTATTGGTTGAAAATGATGGAAGCCATGAAGGTCCTTGCCACCATAATGTGTGATCTTTTAACTGGTTGGTGGTTAAACCACGAGTGGCACAATCGGCTGGATTTTCATCTGTCTTTACGTATCGCCATTTGTATGATGGTATGGATAAATGGATTTCTTTAACTCGATTGGCTACAAAGGTATTCCAACGTGTTGGTTCTCCCTGCAACCAACCTAAGACTGCAGTAGAGTCTGTCCAAGCATATATTTCCATTTTGTAATCAGATAAACTAATTTGAATTTTTGTCATTAACTCTGATAACAACTTTGCGCCCATCAATTCCAATCTGGGAGTAGATACTTCCTTACTGACAGGCACTAGTCTGGCTTTCGCTGCAACGAGTGATATGGTGACGTCATCGCCGTTGATAATTTTACAGTAAATTACGGCCGCGTATGCTTTCTTAGACGCATCACAGAATCCATGCAACTGTACATTTTCGTTTTCCTTTATTCCCAACCACCGGGTCACTTCAATTGTTTTTATTTCGGACAAATCATTTTTTAACTTACTCCATTCGTTATTTATGTTCTCTGGTAAAGGGTCATCCCATTGTAATTCACATAGCCAGACTCTTTGAAAAAGTATTTTCAGTTTGGTGCTAAGCGGTGTGAGCCACCCTAGTGGGTCAAAGAGTTTGGATATATCAGAGAGCAATGACCTTTTTGTTGGTATTGATTGTGAGGTAAAGTTAATTTTTGACTGAAAAGTAAATTTATCTTTTTGCGGGTTCCAACTTAATCCTAACGTCTTTGAAGAGCTAATTTCTTTGAACTCATACGTTTTTTGATTGCGTTGATTAATGTCTAAGCCTTCTAACAGCTGTGGTTCATTAGCCGTCCATTTCCTTAGATTGAATCCTGCTGATTGTAGTAGTTAAATTAGTTCGTCTCTTAATTTCAAGGCCGAATCTATTTTATGGTTTCCCCCACAGTAGTCATCCATATAAAAGTTATTTTCTAATGCTTTTGCTGCGTCAGGGAAATTATGTTTCTCATCTGCCGCTAACCGTTTTAAACACATCATAGCTAAAAATGGTGCTGGTTTGGTACCGTATGTTACCGTGGTTAATTGATATGTCAAAATAGGCTGGTTTGGAGAGTCTCTCCATAGGATTTTTTGATAAATTTGATCTTCGCTATGCAATCGAATTATTCGGTACATTTTCTCGATGTCAGCACAAAATACGAATTGGTATTGCCTCCATTTAATAATTAATTCTTGAATGTCCTGTTGTAAATTTGGTCCTCTGTACAAGACGTCATTAAGGCTGAAACCGGATGAAGAGTTAGCGGAAGCGTTAAAAACTACTCTTACTTTAGTCGTGGTCGATTCCTCCCTGGTAACTGCGTGGTGAGGTAAATAACTTTCAGGTGTCGTGTTCGTTGATAGTATCATATGATTTAACTTGTGGTATTCATTCATAAATGTGCGGTATTCACCTTTCAAACTTTGACTTTTTTCTAATTTCTTTTCTAGGTTTCTAAACTGTGCTAAGGCTTTATTTTTGGTAGACCCTAATTTACCTTTTAAGTCTGTATTAAATGGAAGTCGGACCTTATACGTCCCGTCTTCTAATCGTTTGGTGGTTAATAAAAAGTGTTGTAAGCACTCATGGTCTTCAACAGACATTTCGACTTGCTGGTGTATCTGCTCGTTTTCCCAAAAGCGGGACAAATCTTCGGTATCAAGAAGTATGACGTTACAATGTTAAACTGGTTGCATTGAACCGCACAGCAGTCATCCTAACTGCGTCTGTTGCGCGATTGGTTGATCTTCATTTTCGCCACGCAAAATGCCTCCTAACATAATTTTACAGTAAATGTCCGCTCCAAGAAGTAAATCTACTGGTCGACTTATATTAAACTGAGGATCGGCTAAGCTAATGTTTTTTATATGTGACCACGATGGATTGATAAAAGTTTTATTTGGTAAACTTTTTATCAAGCTATTCATTATAATTACGTTGGTATCAACATAAAATTCGGTGTAATTCGATTGAATTTTAATTTTAAGCTTTCCTTTGCAATTATTTTACTTTTCACCGACTCCATAAATTTTTCCTTTGCAGTGATTTCTCTTCAATCCTAACAGCTGTGCAGATTGCTCGTTTATTAGAGAAATCTGAGATCCCTGATCAATTAAGGCTCTCATGGTATGCTGACTCCCGTCTGAACCTGTTACTTTCACCAATGCGGTGGCTAAAAGTATCTCGGACAAATCATCCCAAGACACGTGACTAGAAGTTGTCACGTGATCTTTATATTCAAGATTGGTCGGGTTTGGTCTAGGGTTCGAGTTTGGTTTTGCTGCCGTTTTGAACTGATTTTTATTCAAAGCGTCATGTAATAGCGAATTATGCTTGCCAAGGCATTTACGACATCGCTTTGTGGAAAAGCACGATTTATTTAAATGGTTAATTAAGCAATTATGACAACAATTCTGCTGGTTGACAACTTAAAGCTGGTTGACGGACTTTAGTTTCTGCTCGTCAGTCATTTGTAAAAATTTGCTGCATTGCCATAACCCGTGGACATCGTTACACAATGGGCAGGTAATTGACCTCGTCACATGGAATGATTTTACGACGACGAATGACGAATTATAATTCATATTTGGATTATAATACGATCTTTGGTTAGATGAAAAGTTTTGATACATAGATTGGTTATGGTTGTGAGTGGTTGTTTTTGGCATGTTTGGTTCTTGTTTTCGTTTTGAGTCCTCTAATGCTGTAAATTTACTTTCTAAGTAATCTAAGAATTCCTGAAGTTCAGGCAACTCTCGTGGCTTTTTCACAGACTCAATATATTCAGAAAAAGATTCGCTGTCCAGCTTCTGCGCTAATAAATGTACTAATAACGGATCCCAGCTGGTGATATCTACTCCTAAATTTCTAATCGCATGCAAACATTCTTTTGTTACGTCGTGCAGCTTTTTTATCATATTTAATGACTGTTGTTGAATGTTTGGAAGTCCGAGTAACGTGTTAAGGTATGACGTAAATATAAGTCGCTTATTGCCATAGCGATGGGTTAATAATTCCCAACACACTTCGTAGTTGTCAGAGCTGATTTGGAGATGATAATTAATCTCTCCGCTTCCCCTTTCACCTTACTTTTTAAAAACTTCATTTTTTGTGCATTACTTAAGGACGGATTTCTATGTATGGTTTCGTGAAATAAGTCTTTGAACGAGATCCAGTGGTGATAGTTACCGCTAAATGCCGGAATATCCATTTGCGGGGTCGATTTTTCACGATGCGACACGGACCACATCTTGGTGTTGATTGTCTTTTTTAATTCGTTAAATTTCCTTTCATACCTGGTAAACATCGCTTGGTAGATGTCTTCATCTTCGTTAGTTTCGCCTTCTATCTCCCAATTCAATTGATCAATGGTGCTCCAACGAACCTGGAGGGATCTAAGAGCATCCTCAAACTCCCAGCGATTTTTTAAACTTTCCACATCTATCGAGCTTACCGTACGCATAAAAGCTTTAAAATTAATGGTCTGTTTCCTAATCATCTCATCCAATTTAGTATTACTGCTAGATATAGGAACAGAATGGTGTGGTTGACGTTGACTCGATATTGCTAACGAGTCACTATCAGTTGACGGCCCCGGCTTGTACAGTACTCCTTCAGCTTCTAATTTACGAGGGGTTACGCCTTTTTGCACCTGCGCGTCTGGCTCACTTGTTGGTGGCCGAGGAGCCATCTGCTCGATAGTTCTGTTAAGAATATCTTTAATGGTCAAATAAAGTTCTTCCGCAGTTTCAAAGCAATGTTTAGAAAAGTACACATGGTCAACTTCTGCATCTGAGCACATCTTTGTATGATTTTGGTGGTACTCACGCCAATAATTATCAAGCAACTCCAATTTTCGTTTACAATAATCCCTGGTTTTCCTCTCTGCTCCATCTTTCTTGATGTTGGTTAAGAGCTTTTTGAGGGCTTCGTAGATTTCCGTCTGATTGGCAAAAAGATTCTTCATGGTTCAGGATAGAAAAGTGAAAATTAATAAAAATGGTAAGATCTGACCTTATTCGCCTTACTCTAGTTCCAAGACTACAAGTCACTGCAATCCTTTATTTTTCACTGTAGTACACTCACAATAGGCACTAGTTGGTTTATTAAGTCTTCGACCGCACGAACACTAATGGTGAAGTAATTCGCGAACCGAAGCCCTTATTTCTCGAAGGTCATGAAAAGGGTTATACTTTAGCTTGTAGATTAGCTTCAGTATCCTTTTGTAGATAGAAGTATTTAAATGATAAGTCTGAGAGTTTCTTTAAACTGGTATAATAACTGGTCACAATAAATAGCAACAAATGGTAGAAAAAACTAAATTAAGGAATACTAGAGAAAATACGAAAATGGTCAGAGAGAGCACGCGTCACGTATGGTTTCTGGTTACGAACGTACTGAATATAATTAAATGTAATAAATAAAATGTGCAAATTGCATAAAAGTAAAGTATATTTGTTTACTAGCAGAGCGCTCGCGACTTCGTCCGCGTGGACCCCGTACCCCTTGACGAACTTTTGAAAATGTTATTTAGTCTATGTGACCCGGAGAAAAAATGTAGCTTCCCAACGGTGAAAGAATTTTTCAAATCGGTCTAGTAGTTTCAGAACGTATTAAAAACAAACAAACAATCAAATCTTTCCTCTTTATAATATAAGTTTAGACGAAGATTTGGCATGCACGTGTACATAGCAGCACAGTTCGTGGAAAAACTTTTCGAGTAGAATGTATTCCGAAATACCTACCTACATACAGACACAGACACATTTTTCTCGTTCTCGTCTCTCGATCTCGTTGACCTACAGTTTTATTCACGCGAACCAATTTGTAGAACTCAAAGATTTTTATCTGTTTTTCTTCGTGATGATAATATACCTAGGTGTATTTGCTTATTAATAAAGCTATTATAACTGCTTCTTTTAAATTGTTAATCGCCAAAATAAAAACTCAAGTCTGGCTATTTTCATGCGGCCGGCAACACGAGTGTCTATTAGTATTGTGGAGTCTATGCCATGTTTTATACACTGGCAGGTTCTACCTTGAAGTAATTTATAAATAAAACTTAGAATTTCAAATCATGAAAAAGTAAATTGAATGTCAAACGGGGCTTCGTATTATATATATAATATATATATTGAGTATTGGGAGTAGGCCATGAGGACCGCCGAAGCACTCCACTGCCATAGTCCATGTTTCACTCAATCACAACTGCGCATGTGCTCAGCGAGGTAGGTGGTGAGCCCTTCGTCGCTCTATATTCCGATAGTCGCCTTTTACGACACCCAAGGGAAGAGAGGGGGTGGTAGTATTCTTTCACCGCTACGCGACATTTGTTTATCTATTTATTTGCATGTCAAATGGTATTTGTTGATAATTGTGGTATAAAAATATAGATCGCAGTAAACATGTGACACCCAGTAAGGGCACCCGTTTAAACAGTATCATTGCTTATACTGGGTGGCGCTAAAGTACTGGCACTATAGAAATCACTTATATTGTTTTTATATGACATCTCCTGTCATTTTGATATTTCAATTTTCGTAATAAATAAATGTAAAATTCACTAAAAATAATCATGGACCGTTTTACTCCCCAAGAACGTAAAATAATCGTGTCAATGTTTTTACGGAATAATTCATCTGTGAAAAAAAACACAATGTGAATTTCGTCGACGATTTCCCCACGTCCGGCACCGATTGGTCGCACGATTCGACGCTTTGCCACACGCCTCGAAGCAACTGGCTCAACATTGGACAGACCTAGGTCTGGCAGATCAAGAACAGGCCGTTCAGCCGAAAATATTGATGCTGTGCGCCAAGATGTGGAAGAGTGTCCTGAAACTTCAACAAGGCGACGTGCCTCGCAATTGAGAATTTTCAGGCAGACTCTGCAGCGTATTTTGGTCAAAGACTTGAAGATGTTGCCGTATAAAACTCAGATGACTCATCAGCTGTTGCCTAATGACCACCGAGCTCGTCTAGAGTACAGCCGGCGCGTCATGAACCTCAATCTTAAAGAGGATGATTTTTCTTCAAAATTGATTATGAGTGACGAAGCGCATTTTCATCTCTCAGAGCATGTCAATAAGCAAAAATACTCACTTCTAGGGCTCTGAAAATCCGCGCATTATTCAAGAAACACCTTTACACCCTCTAAAAGTCCCTATTTACATTCAGTCCATGTAACGTTGGCGGTGTATCTTTATTTATATACATTGTCCTTCGCATGACGCGACGTGACGTTTTATCATTACATATTAATTAAACCAGCCACGTTTATACAAAGCTAAAAAAAGATTTGTTTTACCGAAACAGCTGAGAGTCTCGGCTAGACCAGTAGGTCAATAACTGCGATGTTACGTGAATAATAATATTTATATTATGGCAAACAGAATTCTCATGTTAGGGATCGTATTTATAAGTTTCGTTGGGTTTTTAAAGACTTGGCTATAATTATTATTAACATTTAAGGGGCACATCATATTTTTAAATATGGTTTCTTACCTTTTTTCAAGCGAATACAGGTAAATGTGCTACTAATATCTTAACGGAGCTTTAGTATAAAGATTGGGCTATTTGATCACTATAATTTACAAGTGAAGCAATAACAGTAATAGTAATTGCGAAACGTTTTTTAGTAACTACTTCGTCCATCGTCGTTTCTGTAAAAATGTAACACCGATCAAACGGTGTCATAGAAGTCGTGTCTCATACCACCAAAATGATGTCACCATTATTATCAATTGAATGTTAAAATATTGTGTGACAATGTATTTATTCAATAAACTTAACCAAAAAACCTTTTGAATCGTCCAAAAGAGTAGAGAATCGTTCAAAGAGTTGTCATTGAAGATTTGATTTTTTTATTTGTGTTTTGACGTATATTATTGTGAAATAATGGTGAATTATTAACTGTTCATGAGTGTTTATCAAATGAAAGTACGTGAACGCGTTTGAGTGTTTACTAAATGAAAGAAAACAGTACATTTTCGAATTCTCTTAAGAAGTCGGTGTGATATGTTATCAAAGGTCCAACATCTTTAATGTAACACACAGAACAGAAGAGAGAAGTGTTCTGTGGGTTAATGTAACGTACCTAACGAAAAATGTAAAAATGTTAATGTAACTCAATGGGTTTTGGGAGAATATCATAAAATTTCTACGGAAACGGAAACTTTTGTGCTCCTTATCACAACAATGACAACATCACATTAATGACAATGACAACAATGTCTTGATAAAATTGTGCTTAAACCATGATTAAACCAATAATTTCATTTATAAAACCACAAAATAAAATAAGATGGAGGTACATACAACGGACTGAGCTGAGAATTACTAATCGTATGACGGGGAATGCTGTAGGGAACTGATATGGGAAACGTTTTGGTGTGACGAGCGTGCCGCAAAGCGTCAAATGATGTCATCGATATTCCTGAAGCCCAAGCTATTTTAAATTGTTTTTTTACGAACCACTTTTACTTGAGTTTTATTTTTACTCATTATTTAATTCTGACTTCTGGCGTTTTATTGTCTTTGTAAATTTGAATTTTATTGTAACGTGTATCACGGAAGTGACGTACTATCACTTGTGAATGGCTTGATAGGCTGATGAAATGAATCTATTGACTTTTGATGTAATCTAAAGCATTAGAATGTAAAGTAAAATCCCCAGAATCTTATTTGTACGCAGATGACTAAACATTTAGCAAAGTAATTATTGAAGCAGTTGTTTCGTTGCTCTGTCGAGCCTCCCGTTCGCGTTACTCATGTAACGGTGAGGGGTTGTTAATGGCTTTAGTAAATACTAAGAATAAGTAATCACTGTTATGCATTAAAATTTATACAGCCACTTTAAGCTACATAGGCGAAATCGCTACAGCTGTTTGTGAAAAAGTACTAACGGTTGAAGCTTTAGTATGTACCTAAACAGATATGACATTAATTTAACTTTACACCAGATTCCAGCGCATTGATACATATAGCTCTTTGATTGTATTAGCTTTGAGCGTTTACAGTAAATTTAACTTTATATCTGTGAATTACTTCGTTTGTTGGTTCCATCACCAGCTTATTGACGCGTTTATATATCCTACTTTCGGAAACAACAGATCACGTTATATGTTGCACAGAAATAATTGGAAGGCCCGTAGGTGCCAATGCCAGTGAGCAACTTAATGTGAAGACCTGACTTTGTCAATTGCACCATAAAGAAAATATTAGAAGTAGGCCACTTAGCCACTTTGTGAACCTTTTAACGCGCAGTGGAATGTCTATCTATCTCGTAAGCTATAAATTACTTAGCAGGATGATGAACAATTTTTTTTTAAATATTTTGAACTCCTGGCTTCGGAAGACAAGTTAACTTCCTTGTGGTAGCCGTATGATGGCATTCGTTAAACCCCACCAACCCGCATTGAGCCAGCGTGTTGGGTTAAAGCCCAAACTCCCCATGTACTGTTGTTCATGCGTTTCGTCGCATTTCGTCCACTTCGCAATTGGTCCCCTTCGTCCATATCATGAAACGTCATATTCGTGAATAGTCCACTACGCAAATCGTCCACTTCATGAATCGTCCACTTCGCAAAACGTCCACTTCGTATAACGTCCACTACTTAAAACGTCCAAATTCGCGAATGGTCATTTTCGCATTTGGTCAATTTTTGATGAGAGTAAGGTAAGTATAATAAAATTAGAGTATTTAACGCCACATCTCAGCAACATGCTTCATGCTATCAATATATTTTTCGAAGTTTTTGCTAGCTGTTCCGACGAACTTCGTACCGCCGAACGATCAATGAATGTCATTTTTTTTTTTTATACCAAGCCCGGCAAATGACCCACTCCACCTGATGTTAAGTGGAAATGAGATGCAGGCGCGAGGACAACTGGTGCAGCGTAAGAGACGTAGCATCAGTCATCCTCACTCTGCCGGCCCACAAAGTGCTTCTTCACGCCTCGTTTGAAGGACCCTATGTCATAGGTAGGAGGGAATACGTGTGCTGGTAGACTATTCCATCTTTTGGAAGTGCGGCAAAGAAACGAGTCACCAAATTTCTTTGTGCGTAATGGAATGTTAGAGACTGTAAATTGGTGACTCCGGAGAGCAGCACGCGTACTCCTATGGAGGAAGGGAGATGGAGGGATGAGGTCAAAGAGTTCTTCAGAGCACTCGCCATGGTATAAACGGTAAAAGACGCTGAGTGACGCAATATCTCTACGCAATTGCAAAGGCTCGAGAGTTTTAGTGACCTCTGCATTGCCGATAATGCGCACAGCGCGGCGCTGCCATCTGTCCAAGGCATCGAGAAGGTACTTTGCGGAGCCGTCCCAAAGGTGAGAGCAATACTCTACGCAAGACCGCACCTGTGTCTTGTATAATAGACACAACTGATCAGGCGTAAAGAATCGCCGCACCTTGTTCAGGACACCGAGTTTACGTGAGGCATTTTTAATCACGGTTTCGATGTAGTCATTTTGGTTCAGATCGCAGCGGATATCCATACCGAGCATATTAATACTGCTCTGCAGGCCTAGAGATGTACCCTGAAGAGAAGGAAGGGGAAGGAATGGCGACTTTTTCGCTGTGAACGCGCACACCTGTGTTTTCTTGGCATTGAACTCCACCAGATTATCGGAGCCCCATTTAGAAATGAGGTCCAACACCCGATCGAGCTCAATGACAAGATTTGCTCGCTTCATTTCGGTGTCTACCCGCCCAGCCGTTGGGTGCCCGTTATATCCCCCATGCACTGTGCTATCATCTGCATAGCAATGAATGTTTCCAAGAGGAAGCATGTCATTGATATGCAGAAGGAACAGCGTGGGGGATAGAACGGAGCCTTGAGGAACACCAGCGTTCACTGACATGAACCGCGAAGCGCATCCATATCAACTTTTTACTAAAATTTATTTAGGTTTTTGTTTTTTTTCTCTTTATTTAGTTTGGAGCTTTTGTCCGATGTTTAAAATCTATTTTAAAAATAAAGCAATTGTCTTTTGTTTTTTTTCCTTTTAAATCAAGTGAGATTTTTATTATAACTTTTTTATTTAAAGGAGATGTTTAATTGTTTTTCTAAATTGATTTCGGATCTGGGTGTTTTTCTATGTTTATGTATATTTATCCTATGTTTAGTAAACTACTTTATAACAAAAGCGTTTATATTCCTTGCCTGCCTGTCGTGCCTTATTCTATTAGCATAGAAGAATTTTGATTACAAGCGTTATTTGGAATTATTATTTAACATACATACATACAATAACACGACAATTATCGCCGAAGGGTTAGTCAGAGAATAGGCAATGAAGACAGCAAAAGCATTCCTCTATCATAGTACTTTTCACCAAATAGAGACAGGTTGTGAGCCCATCGCCGCTCTATGCTGTTGGATGTATGTACAGCCTTTACTCCGTTAGTCGCCTTTTACGACACCCAAGAGAAGAGAGGGGGTGGTAGTATTCTTTCATCGCTACGCGACACGGTTCCCAAATACAAAAACGAAATATACTAGAATCCAAATAATCGGCATTATTGGCATGGCAATAAATAAAAAACTAACAGTTTAAATTGCAAAAATAAGTCGTTGCAACTGCATAAAACAATATACACAAAAAAAGGTAAACACAATACATTATCATATACTTAACCAATTAAAACTGGGAAACTACCTGCTTAACACAAAAGTTGTTGCGACTCGAAAGAAGTTTGAAAGTTTGACAACTGTATAAGTTATTAGATTGTTCAGTGTTGCCAATTTATAAATGTAATAAACCCATGATTCATATCTTTTTAACGCAACACAAATTATCAAATAATATTGTTATTTTCTAATGGTATTTAGTGTTCCAATAAATTGGGGAAGGTGCCAGCATTAGGTCAGGTTACCCTACTATTCGATAAATCAGACATAGACTATTTTATTTGAAAAGCCTTATTTTACCTTTTGTTTTAACACATAAAAGCAGCAAACAAAGAGCATATTTTAGAAGTTTACCAATTTCGTAGTGTACTAAATGAGGAAACGACTTAGTGCAAAAGGGACCAAATGCGAAATAGGTATACCAAATGCGAAGTGGACCAAATGCAAAGTGGACCTAATGCGAAGTGGACCAAATGCGAAATGGACCAAATGCGAAGTGGAGCAAATGCGATGTGGACGTGTTTCTGGCGAGTGGACCAAATGCGATGTGGACGAAATGCGACGAAACGTTGTTCATGTGAGAAGGCCGGTGCCCAGCAGTGGGATGATTATAAGCTGATGTTGATGTAGCTGTAGATGATGATGACCCGGCGACATGAGCGAGGCAGAGGGCCTAGGGGCAGCTGCTGCCCTAGGCACACCATCCAAAGCCTTGATTGTGCCCCCCAAAAACTTAATTGTGGGGTTGTGAATTGGTATCCACGACATATTGCTGAGTGGAGGACCTTTGGTACCTTCCTATATATTTAATGTTAACTAAATTGACAATTATTTTGTTTTATACTTACAAGTGAAGCAACCTTTATGCTGGTGTGAGTGCTGTCACGAGGACACCCTCAGGCTGAGAACGGCAACTTCCTAAAATGACATGTTCCGGAAACGACTACTTCCTAAAACGTCTACTCCAAAATAGCCAATTTCCGAAAAAGACAAATTTCGAAAATGTCAAATTCCGAAAATAGCAAATTCCAAACGTGACATATTCCTAAAATGTTGATTTCAGGAAATGTCAAATTTTGACAATGATAAATTCCGAAAGTCACTAATTACGAAAATGACAATTTACTTTAAGTATCCATCTGAGTATAGAACGACCTTCACCGGGAAAAGTATTTTATATCAAATTTAATATTTTAAAAAGTATATCGCGAGTGGGTTGGCTTAAAAATTTCAGTCCAGTACCTTTAATGATTAATTTTTTTTTTAAAAATATATTTTTATACATTTTACTGGTTTGATGTTTGTAATGAGATTATCTTTATATAAACATAAATTTTATTTATTTAGCCAGATGGTTGCAAATTACTAATATTAACTTTCCTGTTTACACCTGCCTACCCAATGTTATGACAGGAAAAAATAGTCAACCTAACGTTTGCATATTCTATAGGCTTCATACTTTCGATTGGTACCTATGTATCTTATCTATTATCCAAACTAGTGAAAAGTTTAAAAAAAATAATTTTTAAATATTTAATTATTCATAAACTGGACTGAAATTTTTCAGCCAACCCACTCGCAACATATTTTTTAACACATTAAATTTGATATAAAATACTTTTCATGATGAAATGATTTCTGTGCAACATTTAACTTGATCTGTTGTTTCCGAAAGTAGGATATACTAATGCGTCAATAAGCTGGTGATGGAACCAACAAACGAAATTTGTGGTGAAACCACTTACCTTTTCCACTTCCTAGGTATTATTTCATGTAATCATCTCATATTTTAACTTCTTCTTATATATTTGCTTTTATTTTTCCTCGCTTCTGCAACGATACATAATGTTTTAGTAACTACACACTACACTACACACATCGCAATTCCTTTATCTAAACACACTTACTTACGTGATCTAAATCACGAAACTTCGGACACTATTTTTCGACACTTTTACGTATCCCCCAAGTTTCGGATCACTTCGATAATCTTATTATCCTTGTAATATTTAAATGTATCTCACTTTAATTGTTTTCTATTTACTAAATATTGTATTTTGGTTACGTTTTGAAGTATCTGACAACTTATTTTTGCTTCGTTGCTATGCAACTTATCAACATAATCCAATCAAAACTTTTTGACTTTCTTATTTATACATTTGGCCATCTAGATTTCTCGTTTTAAAAATATTATTTTGAAAATTATGCAGAACTCAGAAACCGAGGTTTCTTTATAAAGTTCAGCCGACGACTAATCATTATATCTCTAGCTTTGGATTCAAAAGGTTTACTCTACTGAGACGATCACCAGCTTCCGAATTGGAAGGTCAAGACTCCTTACTTGCCTCTTCCAAATTGGAAGGACTAGTCTTCAAGTACAAACACCAGCTTCCGAATTGGAAGACTACGGCCTCCAGACATCGCGCGCGCTTACGCCTGCCTGCGCCTAGTGGCGCCTGCCTGCCTGCACCTTCGCCAGCCTGTGCCTGCTGGCGCCTGCTGCCTGCGCCTGCCTGCGCCTACCTGCGCCTGCCTGCGCCTACCGGCGTCTGCCTGTCGGCGCCTGCCTGTCGGCGCCTGCTTGCCTTCGCTTGCCTTCGCCTACCGGCGCCTGCCTACCGGCGCCTGCCTGTCTTCACTTGCCTGCGCCCTTCGACGTCTGCCAAGTTCACCGCTTGCCTCCACACCTTCGCCTGCCTCCACGTCAGCTGCACCTACCCCTTCACTTTTTATATTATCATCCTACATTTTAACCATTATCACCTCCATACTCACCATCCTCACTCACCTTTTTTTTAACTTTTGTTTGTTATTTTATTCTGTCTTATAAATATTTGTAAATTTCTTATCATCTTTTCATTTTTAAATGTCGCTTCACGACAAATTATTCACAGCGATAAAGATAAATTTATTGTGAACGCTAAAACTATAAGTGTCAATGCGCTGGAATCTGGTGTAAAGTTAACATAATGTCATATCTATGTACCTACATAGAAAAGTTTCAACCGTTAGTACTTTTTCACGATCAGCTGGAGCGATTTCGCTTAAGTAGCTTAAAGTGGCTGTATAAATTTTAATGCAAAACAGTGATTAATTACTCGTAGTACCTATTTAGTAAAGAAATTGACAGCCCCTCACCGTTACATAAGTACGCGGCGCGAACGGGAGGCTCGACAATGTAACGAAACAACTGATTCAAAACTTCCACATAAACAGCAATCTAACAATAAAGTTTAATTAATTAAGTTTTCTGTTCGATGCGTCACCACCCCATTGTGTGTTTAAAGGTTCACAATCGTGGTTCAGTGGTCTATTTCTAATATTTTCCATTGTTCACAAAATTGTTTTATCTTAGGAAACTATCTTGACTTCCCACCAAAACTTGCCTGTAAAAAAAGGACACATTATAGAGCCGATGATGACATCAATAATGAAATATAAATCACAGCGATAACGTTGAAACGTATTTTGAATAACCCATCCGCTTACCGCTACACATTAATGCGCTGAATCTGGCGAGACGCCAGCATCGCGCGATAAGGACAGCCAATTACGTTTCAGAGTCGACGCGCCGCGTGAAAAATGTTCGCGTTCATGCACGCGTGTCATAAATAGTTTACTTCCATAAGTCTGGTTTGTTTTCATTTTTCAAATACTTTTGTTGCAATGTTTGTCACGTTAAAATAACGTTTTGTCCATATACAAAAGCTCACAACTGTTTAGTAGTTTTCCATGAACAGCGGTAGAAATTCGCTCATGTAACTTATTCGTAGTAATTACTAAAGTCATTGTACAGACCTATGCTTTAAACTGGGTCTGCTATTTTTTTACAGCTGTTGCTTTATTTCGCAAAACTGCACTGCAGCTTAGTATACCTGCTTAAGTAAAGAATACGAAATCGCAGTTTCGTATTACCTGTATTTTCTGTTAGTTACAGAATACTTCGGCTAGACCTATCCTCAAAAACTAGACAGATTGAATATTTCATATCAAGCTAGAATAACATAAGAAAAGCTGTGTCTATGTCTGTAATATTTTGTTTAATTTATTTATTTCGCGGTTTCACCCGCGTGGTTGCCGTCCTCGTAAGAATATCGAGATAAAAAGTATCCTATGTGTTAATCCAGGTTATAAACTATCTGTATACCGAATTTCATCCAAATCCATTCGGTAGTTTTTACGTGAAGAAGTAACAATCATACACACTCACAAACTTTCACCTTTATAATAATAGTGTGATTATAAGTGAGATCATTTTTTTCTTCATGTTTGTAGATGGGAGAAAACATAATAATAATAAATTTAAAATAAGTGAATTAATTTTAAATATTTTTAAAGCTAAAATAAGAACGAATTACCTCTCGCACTTTTTCATAAGTGGTAAATTCAATGCGAATGCAAAGCTCACATCAATGCCTGTATATGGTAAGGCGCGCCTGTCAACCGGATCTACGTACGCGTATAAAGTAAGAAACTAGTGTGCGTGTGCGATGTTTGTCTATGTATGGGTGTTGGACAAAAATAGCGCTCGTCTGCTGGCAGGGATGGTGGGGGGGGGGGGGCACACGCAGCGCACACAGCCTTCAGGTCGCGCGCTATTCGCTTTCCCGCTCATTGCATGATTTCAGCCTGATGAGACAGATATACGTCTGCCTACCTCTCTTTCTTGATAGTCACGTAGGCCACTGTGAGTTGCGATTGTGACAATCAATTTTTCGATTTAATTTACGATTAATGGTCAGTTTAATGACATATTAACATCAAATAAAGATCTGCCATCTTTACATTAAGGTGATTTTAGTTAGACACGTTTTTAAAACTTTCATACACTTTTATCTATATTGTTGGTAAGTTATTTTTGGAAATGCGACAAAGGTATACGAGCTTTAATTTGGAGCAAGTCAAATGGGGACCGCTACAAAATGAGACACAACCAACAGTTGTCATTCCGCACGCATGATAAGCATTTATATTAATATTAATCGTGTGACAACCATTTTATTTATTGGTTTAGCTATCACTTCACACGCTTTGTGATTAACGTGATTATCAGTGACAATGAGTTTATGTTATTGTTCTTATCATTGCTTTACAAATACTGTTGTGTGAATTTGTTGCTGTACTTATAACAAGTTTGTAAAATCGTGTTACCCTCGGACCAAATATTACATGGACAGAGTCTTACGACGTTGCCGCTTTTACATACGTGTATCAAAGTAAAGTATTTGTATCTCTGTCTGTATGACTGTAGTGTGATATGAGTAAAAGAGATAGTTAATGTACGTTTGGCAACGACGCACTGTCGGTGTGAGACGTGTCATTTCATGACCGACCACTAGGTCAAAACATTGCTGGATTGTGCGAAATAATAGAGAAATATTAAGAAATCTTAGTGTTTGTGTTATTTGTGTAATATACAATTGACATAATGTCTTGTTCAGTTGTTTATTGTTCGTCAAGAACAACAAAAGGAGGTGTGAAAGACCAGGAATTATCATTTCATACGTTAGTGATTTCTCATAATATGTATGCTTTACTATGAGTTTTTTAATAATTAAAACGGCAAAGCATTAATTTTTGCTAATTCTAAATTATACTATATCGTACACTATTCATAAGAATCAGGTTTTAAACCTTAATTAAATGTAATTTAAAGGCTTTGTTTTTGGCATAATGATTAGTGATGTACGTATTTGTGTATCGAAGCTTTATCGATATTACTAATATTCTTTTTATTATTCTTTTTTTAGGTTTCCAAAATGCCCGGAAATAAGACGTGAATGGGTTAAAGCTATTAGACGTGATAACTGAGAGCCTACAAAATATTCAAGGCTCTGTTTCAAACATTTTGAAAAATCTTTTTTTACAGTAAAAATTTTAGCCTTAGTTCAAAATTGAATCTTAATAATATGGGCGGGAATATGAATAGTAAAAAGTATTGCTCTTCACTTTACTACACAAATTATTATTTTTTATTTGTTTGTTATAATAGAAGGAGGCAAACGAGCAGGCGGGTCACCTGATGGAGAGTAATCTCCGCCGCCCATAGACACCCGCAACACCAGAGGAATCGCAGATGCGTTGCCGGCATTTAAGGAAGGAATAGGAATTGTGAGCGGGGGGGGGGAGGCCTCCGGAACCCTCACTGCCCGAACGAAACACAACAGCACCAAGGGCTATTATTTCACGCCGGATATTAGGGTGTTACCAGACCAATCGATCGATCGATGGTAGTCGACGTCGATCGATGTCGATCGACAATCGACCGGTAAAATGGATTGGATGGTGTTAAATCGAGCTGTTTGATTAGACGCACCGGCCGCTTCACTTTTCTGAGTGGTAGAGCCACGCTGCGTTGCAGCACGCATTGGGCCGGCTCGCCCGGCGTAACACCACCCTCTCTAATATTCGGCGTGAAATAATGGCACTTGGTGCTGTTGTGTTTCGTCCAACTAGTGAGGGTTCCGGAGCCCCCCCCCCCCCCCTCCTCCCAATTCCTATTCCTTCCTTAAACCTATTCCTCCCCTAAAGGCCGGCAACGCGTCTGCGATTCCTCTGGTTTTGCGGGTGTCCATGGGCGGCGGTGATTACTCTCCATCGGGTGACCCGCCTGCTCCTTTGCCTCCCTCTTTTATAAAAAAAAAATATATTTCGTGCCCATGGATAATAATCGTAATATTAGATTATGTTTATTTATTTATTTATTTACTTATTTATTTATTTTACTTTGGAAGACCAACAGCACATGAAACATACTTACAATAAGATATAGGTAGCAGATGGCCAATAACAGGTCTCCACGTTTAAAATCAGATTAAACAATGCTTTGTGTGGACAAAAAAACAAAAAATTAAATACTAAGAAATATAAAAAAAGTTACAGATTAATATTGAGAGGGGATTATAATAATGTCTTAAATTATTTAATAAAGAAATCTTGACTTAATAGCCGCCTTGCTGTTGCTATGCTAGAATGAAATATATCGAAGTCGTTTGTCTTACAAAACTCATTTAGACTCCTGCTAGCTCGCCATAGAAATACGTTCTGATGGTAATTTGATGAAACTAACGGTATACCTATTAATTGGAATGTAATGTCTTATTGATCTTGATGGAATGTTAAAGTAGATTTTAGAAAGAAGCTCAGGAGAATTTATTTTATTCGTAATTATTTTTAGTAAAAACACAATATCTGATATTTCCCGTCGTCTTTGTAAGGGAAGAAAGTGAAACCGCGAACAAAGTTCCAAATAGTTGCTAGAATTATAAGGCAACTTCAGGCGATAGCATAAAAATTTTATAAATTTTTTCTGCACATGTTCAATGCGGTCAACGTACTTATTGTAGCGCGGATTCCAGATCTCCGATCCATATTCCAGTATACTTCTTACAAAGGTGCAGTACAATATTTTAATGGTTTTGATGTCATTAAAACTTGTCGATGATCTCATCACAAATCCCAGTGCCTGTGAAGCCTTCTTAACAGTCCTATCAATGTGATCGTCAAAAGGAAGCTTTGAGTCATGGTGAATTCCATTTATGTTGATAATAATGAGTGACGATAATATGAACGTTTATATACTAAATGATATTCCCCCAAACACCTTGGTAAGCACTTTAGATTAAGCAACACCGAAAAAGGGGGGAAGGGGAGAGGGAGGGGGAGCCAAAGTGCGAAAATGCATAGTATTCAAGATATTTTTATTTTGAGGTTATTTTAGGCTATTTTTAGGAAAAAAAAACAAATATTCTACTAAGTTACCATTACCGTACCCCCTCCATCCCCCATCTCTCTACCTCCCTCGAAACTACTAACCTCGAAATTCATGACTATCGCTACGCAAAAAAAAACAAAAACAAAAACCGCTGCTTAAAATGTCATTTGGATAAAATAAGCGATCGTTGGCTTTAAAAAACGGCCGCATCCAGATTCTTCTGCGTTTGCGTCTCCGTAATAATAGTACGAGCAACATCGTACTGGCCAAGAACAACGAGTCCTTTTCTGAATACATTTCGAAAGAAACTGATGGAATTTAGCCAGGGTTAATCGATCAACGTCGACCGACCGTCGATCGATGGGTTAGACGAACGGTATCCGTCGATTGATTAAAGCTACCACACCTATCGATCAACGTCGACCGACCGTCGTCGATCGATTGGTTAGTCAAACGGTAGGTATCCGTCGATCGATTAAAGCTACCAGACCAGTCGATCAACTTCGATCGACGTTGATCGATGCCGTCGATCGACGATCGATCGATTGGTCGGGTAACACCCTTAGTGAGAGGTTGGTATTTACGCCGGGCGAGCCGGCCCAGCGTGCCCGGCGTGCTGCAACGCAGCGTGGCTCTACCACTCAGTCAGTGTCACTCATTTAGCACCACCCAAGAGTCACGTGTAGGGTCTAAACGGTAAACCTACGGACGTGAGTAACTTTAACCCCCAATTATAATAACGAACTAGGTACACACCACATTAAAGTGATTATATCGATATACTAGTCACATCCTTAGTCACGCACACATGTACAGATAGAAAGCTGCACACTAACAAAATACGGACATGCTAAAAATCCAAAGACTCTGTCCATTGTGATATTTGGTCCGAGGTGTGACCGGTGAGTTGAAAAAAAAAAGTCTTACGGAATGGAGGGCATAGTGACGTAATTTTGTTTTGAGGGTATCTATTGGAGACATGAAATTTAAACAACGACAGTAGCGGCGAGTAATTAATTTTATTATTAAGAACCTTTCAGGCAAAGCGAATATCAGACAGATCACTACGACAGGTTAAGGACAACATATTAAAATAGAGAAGAACATTTTTTTCATCTTTTTCGAGATGCCATTAGCATAGGCCAAATTAAAAATAAATCTTTTCTGTACACACTCTAACCTTAAGTAGTGTGTAGCACAGTGCGGTCTCCACACAACACTTGCGTATTTGAGAATGCTACGCACTAAGCTATTACACAGTTGTATCTTGACACTATTGCTATTAAAGATCTTTGTGTTTCTAATGACAAAACCTAATATTTGAGATGCCATTTTAACGATACTGTCTACGTGAGGAATAAATATTAACCTATTTTCAAAGATAATCCATAGGCACTTTATTTGCTGTAACTGTTGAATGTTTACATCACTTACATGATAATCGCAAAGGACTATATTTGTTTTGCGTGAGTATTCGACATGAAAACATTTTGAGACATTTATAGTCATTTGGTTCACAGAGCACCAATGCAAGAGGTTATTAATGTATTTCTCTAAGTTGCCACAGTCTAATGTCTAGTCAATTACATTGCTAAATTTTTAGTCATCTGCTTTAGATTATATCAAAAGTCAATAAATTCATTTCATCAGCCTATCAAGTCATTCACAAATGATACTACGTCACTTCCGTTATACACGTTACAATTCAAATTTACCTAAATAATAAAACGCCAGAAGTCAGAATTAAATAATGAGTAAAAATAAAACTTAAGTAATAAGTGGATCGTAAAAAAAACTATTTAATACAGCTTGGGTTTCAGGAACATATAAAATTCTTGATTTAATCATGGTTTAATGCACAATTTTATCAAGACTGTGATGTTGTCATTGTTGTGATAAGGAGCACAAAAGTTTCCGTTTCCTTAGAAATTATATGATATTCTCCCAAAACCCATTGAGTTACGGCACAGAACAGCTCTCTCTTCTGTTCTGTGTGTTACATTAAAGATGTTGGACCTTTGCTAACATACTCGTATCACACCGATATTCTTAAGAGAATTCAAAAATGTACTGTTTTGTTTCATTTGGTAGACACTCAAGCACGTTCACTAACTTTCATTTGTTAAACACTCCATAACGGTCAATAATCCGCCATTATTTCCCATTCATATACGTCAAAACACAAACAAAAAAAAAAACAAATCTGCAATGACAACTCTTTGAACGATTCTCTACTCGTTTGGACGATTCAAAGTGTTTTTTAATTACGTTGAATGAACGAACACATTTTGACCTAGCCTTTGACTTTGACTTCACTTTGCAAGAAGCTTTACTCCCTTATAGGCACATTCCATTAGCGTTAATGACAGCCAGTATTAAAACGCTTTGATAATCTTCGATCACAGTGATTGAAGTCTATAATAATTTTAGTCTTTTCTAAAAAATCATGTTCACATCAAGACTAATAAATGCCAAACCAGCTTCCGAAAACAACAATAGAACAAGATTTTTTTTAACCGAACCGATTATTGTCACACAATAATTTAACGTTCAATTGATAATAATGGTGACATCATATTGGTGGTATGAGACACGATTTCTATGACACCGTTTGATGGGTGTTACATTTTTACAGAAACAACGATGTAGGTACTCAAAAACGTTTCGCAATTACTATTACTATTAATGCTTCACTTATAAATTATAGTGATCAAATAGACAAATCGTTATAATAAGGCTCCGTTAAGATATAAGGTAAGAAACCATATTTAAAAATATGCTGTGCCCCTTAAATGTGAATAACCAAGTCCTTAAAAACCCTACAAAACTTATAAATACGATCTCTAACATGAGAATTCCGTATGGCATAATATGAATATTACTATTCATGTAACATCGCAGTTATTGACCTGACCTACTGGTCTAACCGAGACTCTCAGCTGTTTCGATAAAACAAATCTATTTTTAGCTTTGTATAAACGTGGCTGGTTGAATGAATATGTAATGACTCTAACTGTAGTGTATAATGAGCCGCCACCACAGATCCATTTTATTAATTGAGGTTCTTTTCAAAACTTGACTATTCCACTTTTGACAAAATATGATTTTTTTTTGGGTTGGTAACATTGAAATCTACACGATCCGAAAACAAAAAGGAGAATGCTAATCGATGTATGGGCAATGGTCTAGTTGTTGCTTCAAAACCAAATCAATTTTAGACTATTCTTTAATATTCAAAGAACAGCAACTACCGTATTTGAACAAAAAACATTGGTTTTTTTATGGTAAAAATAAATTGTCACATAACCTCAAAATACAATCAACACTTATTTAAAGTGATATTTGTAGCTACCTTGGGTAGTTTTCTAATCTGTTAGGCTATTTTTGTTTATTTGTTAGAGTAAAGCCCACATACTGTCCCACTACTGGGCAAAGGAAATTGAAATCCAGTCATCTGCCTTGGGTAGTTTGTAATCTGTTGAGTTATTTTTTGTTTAATTATTAAGGTGACATAAAGCCCACATACTGTCCACTACTGGGCAGGGGAAATTAAAAGGAAAGAATAACCCGGGACCTCTGCTTAGCTACTCGGCCACCGAGGTGTTAAAATGTCAGTTTAGATCAACTAAAAACGGTTTCCTCTTCCAGACTAAGGTCATCTGACCAATCCTATAAGCACAACTTGCTTTTAATTATATTCCATGGGGATGTTCATAGATAGGTAAATAAGAAACGCCATTAACTTCATACACATAGTATTAATTGATTTCAAGAACACAACCAATAGCTTTATTTATTTATTTCAAACAAATAGATTACTGTCAATGCCTGCGTATAGTAGCACATTTAGACGGTAATCCTAAACAAGTAAGTACACAGCATGATTATGTTGTATATATGGCACAGAAATGACTCTTATCTTCAGACAATTTAGAATATTTTGTTACCATTAGAAAACAAGCAAATATAGTAGGACGATTTGCGTCATGCTGCTGTTGCCGCCGCTGTACTTCTCTTGAGGCTGACCTGTTGCATGCACCACAAACACGTTCCATTCTAGAGATCTGAAAAGGTATTAAAAGCATTAAGATATTGTTTTCTATAGCCTAAACCATTTATTTAAGTGTACTAGCATTACAAAAAAGTAGGTAGATACAAATAGAAACTTAACCAAACAATTCACAAACACAGTGCAGTACGCATGAATTGGAAGTACCTATTTGAGCGAACACATTAGGGTAATGTCACTGTGTGAAATAGCACGGTTGCATTTTGGATGCTACACAATAAGATAAACAAAATATATGGTATACGAAGGCCAAAACAATTAACTGGTTGTTCACTTTCATATTTTAACTACTTTTGTAAATGCATATGTCAACTATGTACAACAAGTAACATAAATATTTACCAGATGAAGTGGCACCAAACGGATCAAAATGTTGCTTTCTTCTCTGTTTCGGTTAAAAGGATATGTTCTCTGAGCTACTAACATTGAGCGTCCACAAGGAAAACAGATTCTCCTGTGTCCCAACGCTAGTAACATTGAATGACTTTCTTCATTCACATTTAGTCTATTTTGTAACTGTTGAGTTTATTAAAAGACGTTTGCTTGTCAACTAACTCTATTTTTAAATAATTCTCTTAAAAAGTAATATAAAAAGTACAAGGCAAAAGTACAAAATAGGTTGGCATTGCTGGTCGCCAACATGGCCCCCGACGGTGTGGACACCAATTAAATCAGGAGGAGACTAACAATGCCAGCTTCCTGACAGGACGACGCAGGACACCCCCTTTCGTGGTCACATCCGCTACCCTTACTATTCCGTCCTTTCCAGGATATATCTGAACTATTCGCCCTCTAGGCCAGCACTGTCTCGGTAGAGTCCCGTCGGCTATACAGACTAGGTCCCCGATTTTCAAGGCTTGAGATTGTCCAGATGATCCTCGGCGTGGCACTAACGTTGGCAGGTACTCTGTGACAAAACGCTGCCAGAAATGGTCAGCTAGCCGTTGCGATTTCCGCCATTGAGCCCTGCTGGAGAGGTCTGTGTCTTCGAACTGCCGTCTCAGTGTGTCGTTTGAAGACGTGCCAATTAGAAACGTAAATGGCGTTAAGGCCGCTTCGAAGTCCAGACTGTCTGTTACGTGAGTCAGTGGCCTTGAATTAACGACGGCTTCGGCTTCTAATAAGAGAGTAGCGAGGACTTCTTCCCTGGGCGACCGCTCTTGAAGTGTTACGGTGAGGGCGCTTTTAATGTTCCTTACCAGCCTCTCCCAGCATCCTCCCATAAACGGGGCCGATGGTGGGATAAACTTCCACCGAATCTGTTTTGTGGAGGCAAACTCGCAGATTTCCGGTAGTATCTTTGATGCTCCAACAAACGCAGTTCCATTGTCGGAGTAGATTGCTGCTGGGCTTCCTCGTCGGGCGATGAAACGGCGGAGGGCCATTATGGCGGAATCTGCAGACAAACTCTCGACAATCTCGAGGTGAACTGCCCTTATTGTGAGGCAGGTAAACAATGCCACCCACCTTTTGGCTGTTCGGCGGCCGATCGTTACTTTAATTGGGCCGAAATAATCAAGGCCGACATAAGTAAATGGCCTCTCATGGTGAGCCATTCGTGCACTAGGCAAATCTCCTATGGGTGGCGTTACAGGCTTTGCCTTTCTTATCCGACATGTCTGACATCTTGAGGCCACTAGTTTTACTGTTGTTCTTAAGCCTAGAATGTAGAATCTTTGGCGCAGTTCATTCACGACGAGCTCATTATTTGCATGGGCGAATCGGGCATGGTAAGAATGGATCAACAGTCTTGTTGTATGATGCTTTCCGTCGAGCACAATTGGACGGGACTCTACGGCATCGGAGGCGGAGGTGCGGCCGGACAGTCGTAGAAGACCATCTTTACCAGTGAGCAAGGACAAGTTCTTGAGTCTGCTGTGACCAGAAACAGGGCGTCCTTCGTTCGCGCAAATAAGTTCATCTGCAAAAGAATCACATTGAACCATCATAAATAGGTGAATTTTTGCTGAATTCAAATCCTCGGCGGATATAAAAGGTAAATTAAGATGAGAACGAAACGCAGTAGCAGCAGATTTAGAATTTTGATGTAAAGTAGACCGAAAGACTTTGGCTGCTTGATGAGCACGAGCTGTTGTTCTGAGCAGACGTAGCCATCTGCTGAACCGCAGACAATCAGCGACTATTGGCGAAAAAGCAGTTAATTTTGGTTCTCCATCCACCAGAACACCCACCGACTCGGAAACAATCTTATTTTCGTCTGTGGTTAAGGAGACATTACATGTTGGCTCTCTGGGCCAAATGTCTTGAGGTGAAAGAAGAAAGAGTGGTCCAGTGAGCCAGCGCGACTGCCTCGAAAATTCTCCAGTATCGCGCGTAGCGTCGTCTGCCACATTTAATGCCGTAGGGACATATCTCCAATTTTGAACATCAGTTAAGTCTGAAATTTCTCCAACGCGAAATGAAACAAAAGGCTTAAACGTGCATGCGTCGCTACGCAACCACTTCAGGACTGTTATGGAATCAGACCACAGAAAGACTTTACATGGCTTTCTCCTATGAGCATCAGAAATATAGGCAGCGAAACGAGCTGCAATTAGGGCTGCCTGTAACTCTAATCTTGGTATAGTCGTTGGTTTCAGGGGTGCGAGTCTGGCCTTACCACCAATTAAGGCTAGCTTTACCGATCCGTCGATGAGAGTAACACGCCAATATGCAACACAGGCGTATGCCAACTCGCTGGCGTCGGCAAAGACATGGAGTTGAGCCTCTTTGACTTCCTTTTGCTCTGAATAGCATCTAGGAATAGAACAACCGGAGAGATTCTCGAGCTCCTGAAACCAAGACTTCCATTTTTGAATGAGTACATCGGGTAAAATGTGGTCCCAATCAAGACCTAATTTCCAAGTCTTCTGGAAATTTATCCGACCTTTTATGATAAGTGGGGTCATTAAGCCAAGTGGATCATAAACTGACATTAGTAGAGACAAAACTGACCGTTTGGTGTAAGTATTTGGAAGACTTGGGACAGATTCTAAGAAGCGTAAAGAATCGTCAGTGACATGCCAGGTTATTCCTAGAACACGAGTTTGAGCAGGGGACGATGGTCCTAAACCTACTTCGGCAGTGTTAATTGCGCGGAGGTCGGAAGGAATTAGAGACAAGGCATGGGCATGGTTTGAAACCCATGAGCGCATTTCAAACCCTGCTGCTTTATGAATGGTCACGATTTCGAGAGCAAGGCGAGCTGCTTTCTCTGGGCCATTGACAGAGCCTAGAAAATCATCCATGTAGTGGTCCTCCATGATGCATCGCGCAGCCTCAGGATAGAGATGCTGGAACTCAATGGCATTTTTGTTTTTTAAGAAGAGTGCCGTGCATGGGCTGGACGAAGCACCAAATATCATGGAGGACATTCGGTATTCCTGAATAGGGTGCAGAGGATTGTCTCTCCAAAGAAAACGCTGGGCATCTCGATCCTGGGGCCTTATTTTTACCTGTGGGAACATTTCTCTAATGTCTGCCGTAAGTGCGGTACAACCTTCCCTGAATCTCATAACAATAGCGAGCAAATGCTGTAACAGATCTGGTCCCGATAAAAGCATCGAATTGAGACTTACTCCTTCGCATTTTGCAGCTGCGTCGTGCACCACGCGCAGCTTGTTTTTGCGTGGGTGAACTACGCCGAAATGCGGAAGATACCAGGTGATTTTACCCGATGGAGGACCAGTACATAGCTCCGCATAAGATTTATCAATCATACCCCGGATGTTCTGTTTATAACTAGCTGTGTACGCATCGTCCCTAGCCATCTTCTTCTCAAGGCTTGAGAATCTAGACAGGGCAAGGCGTTTACTGTCAGGAACTGCATTGATGTCGTTCCGCCACAGCAACCCTGTCTCAAATCTACCATTGGGTAAGCGTGTTGTGGTTTCTTCTAAAATCTCTAAAGCGCGTTTATCACTAGGGCTACAATGGAGTTTTTTTTCAATACCTATGGAGTCTAGTTTGTAGTACGACATGATGAGAGAATCGAGTTTTTTATCACAATCGTCTACTGTAACATGATTAACCAATTCTACTGGATTAGCTCTACTATTGATAAATCCGAAAAGAGCCCAGCCTAGGGGAGTGAGAGCGGCTGCTGGTTCGGATTTAGTTCCATGGCGTACGATTTGAGGTAAGAGAAGATGCCAATTGTCAGTCCCGATGAGACATGTTGGTTTCGTATCACTGTAAGCTAGTACTTCAGCTAAATCGGAAAGGTAGTCGTAACGCTTGATGTCGCAAATATTTGCTGACTGAATCCTAAGACCTAGGTTAGGAATAGATCGTGCTCGAATTTTGTGGGTCTCTGAACTATAGCGTCCTCTAACTTCTAAATCTATGAAGCTAACGTTGGTGATCTTAGTAAGCCCTCCGACACAGTTAATCTGCAACGGTACCGTAGATTGTTCGTCGACAAGCATGTCAGCCACCGATTTATCCACTAGAGTAGCGGAACTGCCGTCATCTAAAAGCGCATAGGTGCTAACGCTACCTTTTTTACCAGTTAAAGTAATTGGAACGACTTTTAGAAGCGGCTTTGAAAGATCAGCTGGTAAGGCGTTGTGCGCTACGGTAGCGGACGGACAGGCAAGTGGGTCAATATTTAGTGAATCAACGTTATTTTCGGCGCTCTGGTGAGCGGAGGCTTGAATTACTATATGGGCCGCGTTTTCCGCTTGGGATCTATGTAAAAGAGTATTGTGTCGATTATTTGTACAGCCTTCGGCTTCACACCGCGTTTTACAGATACTGTACTTATGAGAGCCTCGCTTCAAACATCTGCGGCATACTTTATTGTCCAATACCCATTGCCAGCGATCTTCCAAGGCCAAAGATCGAAAATCACTACAAACGGCAACCTCGTGGTTAGGCTTAGTACAATACCTGCATATATTTGTACTCTTTGGTTCGACGGGCGAATCCGACGAGACCGCATAGGGAAAAACTTTGTCTTTGGTGGAGTTGACAAGTTGACTTTGACTTTTGGCAGGGATTGACTGACATTTGACGGGTGCCGACTCTGACTGAATAACACCAAATCGCATTTGTAAATTTGCTTCGCTTTCAAGAAAATCAGCCAAAATTTCTAATTTGAATTTGCCAGAGCCGGTCCTTGAAGAAGCAAAGTCTGCCCATCTCGACCTTAAAAGTGGAGTCAACTTACAAATAATAGAGTTCGCGATCTCAGGTGAAGCGAGATATTCGGGCTGGTTTAGCAAACGAATGACTTCGACACAGTTTCGGATACGGCAAGCAAAGACATTTAGGTCGCGTGAAAATTCATAAACACCAAGGTTAGGAAGAGCTCTTACTAGAGAGAGCTGGTGTAGCACAATGACCTCAGGTTGCGCAAACCTGGTCTCCAATGCCTGTACGATTTGTTCCGGATCGTCAGCTGCTACAAATCTAATGGAGACGGCCTCTCTAGCGGCTCCGTGAAGCGCTGTGCTAAGCCTGACCACATTGTCACCTGGTGAGAAGTGCGCTTTGGATTGGTCAAACGACTTCTTGAAAAGAAGCCAATCCGTAGCGCGACCATCGAACTTAGGGAGATCACCTACCTTTGACGTCTTCTTCCCCAAGTTTGTAATCGCCTTTGCCAGCTGAATAAATGGTGTACCTACTTCATCGTGACTTTTATTTTTGTGGCAACAACATTCATTTTCTTTAGTTAGTGTACCTAAACCTAGCGTGAGTTGTGGTGTATATTCAGCTGGTGTAGCTTGTAGTAGTGGAAACTTGGGGAGCGGGCACGTAGCTGCGGCACTGCCATGACCGACGGTGCGCACCGGCACCTGAAGCGGCAATGTCTGCGGCACTGCACTAGCCTCGGGACACGCGTGCGAAGGCAAAGCGTCCCCGTGGGCCGTGGCGGGTGCCGACCGCGGCAAAGCCTGCGGCGCTGTGCTAGGGAACCAAGGCCCATTCCTCTCTCTGTCAACCAAAGAATATGCTTTATTATTATTCTTAGGGTATGTGGTAATATCATTAGTTTCTACTAACCATTTTTCTATACGCTTTGTTTTCGAGCCTTGCGAGCAGCTCGATGAGCCAGCTTCAATCGCGGCTAACTCAGCTTGTAGTGTTAATTCAGCGACAGCGCGTTCGCGCTCTGCCGCACGACTATTGCGCGCCGCTTCAGCTTCTGCCGCACGACTATTGCGCGCCGCTTCAGCTTCTGCCGCACAACGATCACGCTCCGCTTCAGTTTCAGCTAATGCGCGAGCATGTTTTGCCTTCGCAGCAAGTATTTGGGCCTTCACGGTTTGACTAGATCGGCCTGATCTGCCTGACCAACCGCATTTGGAAGCATTATTTGACGACGAACCGTGCATTGGGGAATTTTCCTCCTGTAAATTGGCACTGGACGGAGCCGGCGCTAAGGCGCCATGGGTGGAAGCACCGTCCTCAAGAGCGCTTCGGGAAACTTGAGGAAAATTTGCAGCGGTAGCCGTTCTTATTTGTGCACGTGTAAGGGGCATTTTTTTAAGGTTTTTAACCCAATTTTTATAATTCTTTTTCTTCTGACACCAATGTTGAGTTTATTAAAAGACGTTTGCTTGTCAACTAACTCTATTTTTAAATAATTCTCTTAAAAAGTAATATAAAAAGTACAAGGCAAAAGTACAAAATAGGTTGGCATTGCTGGTCGCCAACAGTAACAATGTGAAACATTCTGTGCAAACAATGCAATCTAAAGACAGCTGCAATCAAAAAAATATACTTAATTAATACCTATGTACGCAAACTATTTATTTTAGCAAAGATATTATTACAGTCTGTTACAGGGAGAGTAGTGCAGTTAAAAAATCAGTTTTTAAGAATGTTGCTTTGACTTTCCTATAGTTATCAAACTTAAAGATTTCCTACACATTACATACACATACATTTGGTTCTGTAATCATAAAAGGCAGTTTAAAACATACCACATGTAAGTGGTACCTAGTTTTTGTTTTAACTTTAATTTTCAGTGCCATGACATGACATGGCACTGCTATGCGATTCTCTATGCGACACATAGACGCTGCGCGCAATGGCTGTGATCTGCTGTCTCTTTCCAATTCTATGAATATGGAAAAGACAGAGTCAATTCCCAGCGCTCGCGCGGCAGCCGCTGCTACCGAGGCTTTAACTTAGAGAATCGCACTACTGCACTGCAAGGGCATATTGTGATTACACATTTGTAGCAGTCAAACAATATTATTTTCTTACCTGTGTAGGGGTTATCCATGACTGTAACAAATTGAATAATGCATTTGAGGCTTGTTCTAGTAAATGCCGTCGGAAGTTTCTCGGGATCAAATAAGAACAATTGATACACCTATTTCGGCGGTCGAACGTTCTTAATATCGGCGATAGTTCGTTATTATTCGACATTGTTAATTAGTTTCTAATAAAAATAACACAATGACCACACTAATAAATCTAAAAACGTCTTGTCGTTTTGTAAAGAAAACGTCCTGTCGTAATGTTACATTGCACTACTTCGGTAAGCACATAAATCTAAAAACGTCCTGTCGTAATTTTACATTGCACTACTTCGGTAAGCACATAAATCTATAAACGTCCTGTCGTAATTTTACATTGCACTACTTCGGTAAGCACATAAATCTAAAAACGTCTTGTCGTGAATAAATGTAAAGAAAACGTCCTGTCGTAATGTTACATTGCACTACTTCGGTAAGCACATAAATCTAAAAACGTCTTGTCGTGAATAAATGTAAAGAAAACGTCCTGTCGTTATTTTACATTGCACTACTTCGGTAAGCACATAAATCTAAAAACGTCTTGTCGTGAATAAATGTAAAGAAAACGTCCTGTCGTAATTACACTTTTTGCACTTTTCAAAACACTGAAAACGCTGAAAAAGAAAACTCGTTAGCACAAAAAACGCAATTCGTAAGAGCGAAAACGGTCGATCTCTCAACTCAATCAATAGGTACCAACGAAATGTTGCCATGCCATGCTACCATTGATATAAGAATTGCATATCGATTAATTGTTTAAATCCACGAGTTACTATCGATTAATCGATTGGTTGTTTATTCTGTTGAACAAATATTATGGAAAAGGTGATGCGAGATAACATTAGGATTTTTTTATTATATAAAATCTACTAAAAACGTGGTAAGAAATGATTTATATTAATAACTATCAATTACAACCGCTTTTGATGTAATTATTTCAAAACGTAAGATAGGAGTTATAAAGTAATAAAATAACAATGCGATATAAAAACTGTTACTTACTAGTTAAACTTCATAGTATTTGTTATCGACTACTTAACCATATTATGTACGTACAGTCGATGAAGTATCCGGTCGACCATTTTTTGACGATATTCGCTTGCTCTCGATTTCTAGCGCGCCTACAAACAGTGGCGAGCGCATAGATCATGTGCAAACGAATATCGCCGAAAAGTGGCCGAACTGGAACTTCCTCGACTGTACATAGTACTATCCCATCTGCAAGAATAGAAAAAAATCGCTCCTTTATCTTGCGCGAACTTCAATTCAGTACTATTTATTACCTACATTCAGTAATAACTACCTGTTATTAAAAATACTATTTTAGATTATGGTAGGTATAATATAATGGACCGTTATGTTTGGTATGGTACCAAACACATCGGTCCATTATGGTCATTTATTCAGAAACAAAGTAGAAGTCGAGTGAAGATCGCCATGCGGCCATCCTATTCTGGGCAATTAGATTATTAGTATGTTGTGTCTAACTTCACTGTTTCCCTCTTTAAGTGTTTAAACACATTATAAAGCAGAATAAAATATAGTTTTAAACAATATTGACTAGTGATACTGGTGCTACTGCCTACCTTGTCATTTGTTGCTGTGGCAACACTTTTGACTCAATCAGTTAGGTAGCCGGTGATGGAACATGAACAATATCATGTCTTATTAAGTTTGAAAAAGAAACCTATGTTCTAATTAACCGTTCTAAAAGCAAAAAACAATTCGAAATTAAAAAGAATAATTTAAATACAATTTAAATTTTGAAGCATGTGCGAAAATACAAACGAAGCGAAATAACAAAACACACGATTTGGTCAAAAGTTGATAAATCCACTTCGAAATGACATTACCCATTTACATTTTTCTCAAATTCTAAAAAAATTAAATTATGTCCATATACGGCCATCCGGTCGGAGCCGTGGCGCGCGGAGCGAGAGACGCGTTCGCGCCCGACCAATAGGCTATCTGCAATCAACGATTGTACAACCTTAGATCCCACATTCTGAACCTATAGCTGACACCAAAAATGAATTTTATTTTATTGTCTGTTGGATGCTTTTGCAGTCTGTAGTCCATTAGTCGTCTCTTATGACACCTAAGGGAAGAGATGACGGATGAGTAAAAAAAGAAGGACTCCGCGTCACTTATTTTTTAATTGACCCGATGTATCAAGCTAGTATTATTATGTAAATACGGCACTTCCACAAAAGTACAAAAAGCTGATCGGCCGTCATTGTGATGCGAACCATCCCCGCCCTCAGGCCGAGAACGGCAACTTCATAAAAAGACAACATTTTAAAATTTCAACTTCCAAAAACGAGAACTTTCTAAATGACAAGTTCCGAAAACGACAACTTCCTAAAATGACAATATTTTAGAATGTCAACTTCTAAAAACGACAACACTGTCATACATACAAACATTATGAAAAACAAAGCAAGTAATTCAAAGTTACAACACAAACATCCAGTCAAATATTACTTGTTGGTTGAGTCCGACTCGCACTTGGCCACTTTTTGTCCTTTGTACACGTACTTTTTATTAGTATCTACAAACTAACAAACAATTTTATTCATGTTCGAGTGAAGCGCACTTTACTTTTCTCGAATTGCTACTTCCTCATTGCCTCATTGAAACTCAGTGTATAAAGTTACTATTTCGTACTTTTAACTCCTTGGTCCCGGTATGCTCACTACCTGGCATTACTAAAAAGTATTTTTAAAAGCTTACTTTTTAGACATAAAAGAAATTGACACCCCTTAGTAAGTTTTCATTTAGTCACTTTCGGAATTGGTCATTTTCGGAATTTGACATTTTCAGAATTTATCTTTTTCGGAAATTGTCTATTTTTGAGTAGTCGTTTTAGGAAGTAGTCGTTTTCGGAACATGTCATTTTAGAAAGTTGCCGTTCTCAGCCTGAGGGCGTCCTCGTGACAGCATTAATACCAGCATTAAGGTTGCTTCACTTGTAAGTATAAAACAAAATAATTGACAATTTATTTAACATAAAAGATATATGTAGGTACCAAAGGTCCTCCACTCAGCAATATGTCGTGGATACCAAGTCACAACCCTACAATCAAGTTTTTGGGGGCACAATCAAGGCTTTGGATGGTGAGCCTAGGCCCTCCGCCTCGCCCATGTCGCCAGGTCATCCAACATCTACAGCTACATCAACATCAGCTTATAATTATCCCAATGCTGGGCACAGGCCTTTCCACATGAACATCAGTACATGGGGAGAATGGGCTTTAACCCAACGCTGTTCTAATGCGGGTCGGTGGGTTTTAACGACTGCCATCATACGACCACCACAAGAAAGTTAACTTGCCTTCCGAAGCATGGAGTTTAAGATATTTAAAAAAAAATTGTTCTTTATCTTGCTAATAAATTTATAGCTTACGAGAATATAGAGATTTCACTGCGCGTTAAAAGGTTCACAAAGTGGCTAAGTGGCCTGCTTCTAATATTTTCTTTATGGTGCAATTGACAAAGTCAGGTCTTCACATAAAGTTGCTCACTGGCATTGGCACCTTCGGGCCTTCCAATTATTTCTGTGCAACATATAACTTGATCTCTTGTTTCCGAAAGTATGATATATGAACGCGTCAATAAGCTGGTGATGGAACCAACAAATGAAATAATTCACAGCGATACAGTTAAATTTATTGTAAACGCTTAAAACTTTATGTATCAATGCGCTGGAATCTGATGTAAAGTTAAAATAATGTCATATCGATGTACATGCTAAAGCTACAACCGTTAGTACTTTTTCACGAACAGCTGTATCGATTTCGCCTATGTAGCGTATAAATTTTAAAGCTTATCAGTGATTACTTATTCGTGGTATTTACTAAAGCCATTAACAACCCCTCACCGTTACATCCCAACTAGCACAAACTAGTTGCTTAAGAGCTTTGGAGCTAATCCGATTATTCCCAAAGGCGCCAAGCTCAAGCGCCAGAGCGTGCACTGCAGACCTTATGCAGCCGCTTTGCAGCCAAAGGGGCAAAACTTTTTGCAGCCTACCGTTTCATTAGAACTTCATAATAGTGGCACTAAAGCGTTACAGGAGTTGCAACTAATAATTAACACCACACTAAAGCTCTTGTGGCGCTTATTGAATGAATGACAGGTTTAACAGAACGAATAAAAGATCACTGATCATTCACCTTGTCTCTCATTTATTAAATACATCTGTTGTTCCTGAGTCAGACATTACTGAATACAAATAAATAAAAAGTGAAGTGTTTTTGAGTTATATTTTGTATTATATGAAAGTGGCTAAAAACGCAGTTAGGTTTATCGTGCACATAGTTGATATTATTGTAGTATTTTTAACGCGTTTTTTAAGCCTTATAAGAAATATCGTAGAACTATCAAATTTAGAGGCAATATTAAACGACGGCAAGGTGAAAGAGGACTATAAAATTAAATATAGTATTGTATGCCAACCAGGAAAAGCTGAAAACTGCGCATATCAACTAGTATAGTAAAATTGATGTTTTACCAGAGAATTTCTAACCAAATGCTCTTGGTCTGGTAGCGCAAGAGGTGAAGGCACAAAAGTATGTTTAAAACACTATAAAAATGTTTTACAACTGTTTTTTGAACTGATTTACAAATGTGACCATAAGAATAAATTAAACATATGATTACGCAAAGAAGGTTATTTTACTTAATTTTTTTATTATGCCGCACCAAGCTATAACTAGTTTTTCTCTGTAACTGGTCCGTTATCACTAATTGCGAAAACAAAATCTACGGGTCCCTCGCTTATGTTTGTTCAACTCGAACTTGGCGCATAATTTTTGTTTCTTATCAATGAATCCCATAAGGATAAATTAAATTAATAGAGTTTTATAAATGAAAGCTAAATTACTCTCACGTAATTGAGTTAAAAAAAATACGTGTTATTTAATACATATTTCAATTACAGAATTCTCACACACAGTTGTCTTTTTTAATTTCTGCATATTCTGATAAACTCTCCGTACTTTCTTGCGATATTCACCAGCTCTTAGTTTGAACTTCCATGCTTTTAGATCCATATTTCTTTTAAACTGGCTCAACTATTTTATAAAATGTGATTTGATTTCTCCAATAAAAATAGCAGAATGTATCCAAATGAGTAGGCAATGTCCATTACGTTCCTGCTTCTATTGTGAAACCTTAATGTCGCTATTAGTAAAACAGTCGATCAAATTGCTACTTAAGTCTGCGCAAAAGTACAAATTACTTCTGCAATAAAACTTTCAGTGGCAGAATAGTGATAAATATATCTTTTATACAGTTCCGTTAAAAAGGCTGCGGTTAAAGTCTTTATGCAGTTCTGTAGCGCACAGCAGCGGCAACAGAAGCTTTTTAGCAGCTTTAAGCTTTAACGTTTTAACTCTCTTTAAAGCTATAGACGGCAAATGGGTTGTAAAATGAACTCTTATAAAGCCTAGAGTGGCATTTGGTTTAGTTTCTGCTACCCCTAGTGATATTTACAGCTATGAGCAGTTACGGAAGCAATAGTAGAACTTACAACCACTTTTTGAACCCCTAAAGCGTTACTGTACAGCTAAAAGTTGCAAAATAGGCTGCTATTTCCACTGGTGTGCTAGTACTCATATGAGTACACGGCGCAAACGGGAGGCTCGACAGTGCAACGAAACAACTGCTTCAATAATTACTTTGCTAAATTTTTAGTCATCTGCGTACATATAAGATTATAATGATTTTTTTAGATTCTAATGCTTTAGATTATATCTAAAGTCAATAGATTCATTTCATCAGCTTATAAAGCCAATACAAGTGATATCTACGTCACTTCCGTGATACATGTTACAATAATTGTAACGTGAATCGAATATGAATTATTCAAATTTACATAGACAATGTAACTACAGAAGTTGAATTAAATAACGAGTAAAAATAAAACTCAAGTAAAAAGTGGATCGTAAAAAAACAATTTAAAATAGCTTGGGCTTGAGGAACATCGATGACATTATTTGACGCTTAGCGGCACGCTCGTCACTCCAAAACGTTTTCCCATATCAGTTCCCTACAGCATTCCCCGTCATGCGATTAGTAATTCTCAGCTCAGTCCGTTGTACCTCCATCTTATTTTTTTTGTGGTTTTATAAATAAAATTCTTGGTTTAATCATAGTCTAATGCACAATTTTATCAAGACATTGTTGTCACTGTCATTAATGTGATGTTGTCATTGTTGTGATAAGGAGCACTAAAGTTTCCGTTTCTAAGTTACATTAACATTTTTACATTTTACGTTACGTTACATTAACCCACAGAACAGTTCTCTCTTCTGTTCTGTGTGTTACATTAAAGATGTTGGACCTTTGCTAAAATATCACACCGACTTCTTATGAGAATTCGAAAATGTACTGTTTTGTTTCATTTGGTAAACACTCAAGCCCGTTCACGACCTTTCATTTGCTAAACACTCATGAACAGTTAATAATCCACCATTATTTCACAATTATATACGTCAAAAAACAAATTAAAAAAATAAATCTGCAATGACAACTCTTTGAACGATTCTCTACTCTTTTGAACGATTCAAAGGGTTTTTTAATTAAATTTATTGAATAAATACATTTTGACATTGACTTTGACTTAACTTTCGCAAGAAGCTCTACCCTCTTACCATCAAATACCATCAGCGTTTATGGCAGCCAGCATTAAAGTAGAGCTTTGATAATAGTCTTTTCTAAATAGTCATGTTCACAACAAGACTAATCAATGCCAAACCAGCTTCCGAGAACAACAATAGGACAAGGAAGTTATTTAACCAAACCGATTCTTGCCAGACAATAATATAACATTCAGTTGATAATAATGGTGACATCATTTTGGTGGTTTGAGACACGATTTCTATGACACCGTTTGATGGGTGTTACATTTTTACAGAAACGACGATGGACGAAATAGGTACTAAAAAACGTTTCGCAATTACTATTGCTATTATTGCTTCACTTACAAATTATAGTGATCAAATAGCCTAATCCTTATAATAAGGCTCCGTTAAGATATTAGTGGCACATTTACCTGTATTCGCTTGAAAAAGGTAAGAAACCATATATAAAAATATGCTGTGCCCCTTAAAAGTTAATAATAGTCAAGTCCTTAAAAACCCAACAAAACTTATAAATACGATCTCTAACATGAGAATTCGGTATTGCATAATATAAATATTATTATTCATATAACATCGCAGTTATTGACCTACTGGTCTAACCGAGACTCTCAGCTGTTTCGGTAAAACAAATCTATTTTTAGCTTTGTTTAAACGTGGCTGGTTGAATGAATATGTAATGATAAAACGTCACGTCGCGTCATGCGAAGGACAATGTATATAAATAAAGTGGTGAAGTAGGAAGGCAAAAAGTAACGGAAAAACCTGGGAGCTTCCTTATTATTGTATCTGAACCAGCAAACGAAAGTACGGCGCGCTCAGCCTGGTGGTGCGCGGCCGCCGCAGCCGATGGACGCGCGCGGCACCAAGGGCACACGCGCCCGTGACGCACCCTGGAGGTTCAGTTCTTATGCCGCAATGCCCAGCAATGTTACAAAATGCTGCTTGTATCCGGTCAATTCAGACGGATTTTGGATCCGGTCTAGCCAGATGCCTACCAACATGCTACTGTGTTCAAGATCATATTATAATATAATAAAACATTTATTTCAGAAAAAGTAGGAAAATAGTAGTTATAGTTAGAAAAATTAATAACTTATAAGTATTTTGGACTAATGGACGACTGTCAATGTCACACTAACATTGACAGTCGTCTGTCAATTCCAAACTCCGATCGCTAGCTCAATCCATCGGGCAAGGAGAGACAGTTGCTGTGGCTCATCGCGGAATCGAACCGCAGTCCCATACTCGCCAACTAGCAACTTTACAATGCTGCCCTAGCTACAAGCAGGAGGGCAAGTTATTCTCCTTCAACAACATACTAAATCTAATTGGCCAAATTAAAATAATGCTAAATTATCTTATTCACCAAAGCTTATTTTCTAAAAATAAACAAACATCATTTAGATACACCCGTGCCCTCGCCATTTTGTGCCATTGTCGGAGCGAATAAGTGAAGGTAGACCCTTACGCGACACGAAACGATCCAACGCGACGACGAAGGCCTCCGTGGACAACGAAGAAACTCCCAAGAGGACGGCCTTAGTAGCCAGGCACAAAAAAAAACACAAAATATTTACCTACAACTCGGGCATTGCGAAGGTTGATCGGTTTTACCGAGAAAGGTCCAGCAGAACCCGTTGCGTGCGACCCCCAAGAACGGACGAGACTGAGTGACTCGGTCCGAAGGCAGACCCCCGTCTGCGGCTGCACAGGTGAAGATGTCCATTGTGACAAAATAAACACCGAAAGAGCATTACACAAATCATGCTCGAACAAACAATATTCAAAATTACAAATTACGTTACCTAGTAACACATCCAACAGACGTCAACCGTGACGTACTGGCCTATTGAAAGGCTCATGGGAAGTTTCTCAATTTCCAAAACTTGTGCATAGTTATGGAAATGGTACACAAACACAATGACTCTATACTATGCGGAGTCGAGTTGTCAAACTGTGTACGTAATAGAAACAAAAAACAAAATAGCTGGCACTGCCAGCAGTGTAAAACGACCCAGAGCTGTCTGGGTGCCTAGTAGGACCCGTCCTAGTACCCGAGCCCAAGTGTAGGTCAATTGGGCCAGGTGACAAAGTGTGGGTCTGCCCGATCTAGACCAATGTCGTGCCGTTATCCCTGCGGGCGAATCGGTAAAAGGCTGTTAACCTTCAATGGTAAATTCATTACCGTTACCGAAATTGACATTCTCAACATAGATGCATGTACCGAGGAGAGGGTGACTTGTGTTAGCCCCGTCAAACTCCCAGTAAGCATGCCACCAAACAATGTTGCACAAAATTAAAATTTTAAATTTAAGATTTAAGTCCGCCGATTGGCTACCTTAGGTAGCGACAACAATTGTCGCGCGTGTGCGTCTACCAATAACCCCTCTTCCACAACGCCACGCAAACTTCCTAACTAATGTGTAGGAAGCCTATCAGGTATCCTGGGCCCTCCCATTGGTGGCGGTGTGGATGGCTGGACATCCCCTATCCGTCGCCTTTTAATGTCGCAGGCCGCCTGGACGACATTATCATTGATCTCCATTATTTGGGCATAATCATTTTCATATGCCGACCATACCTCTTTGTTAGACGGTGGAGTTGCCTCCGACAAAACCACCATGGCGGTCTCAACCAAAGACACCCACTGCTTCAGTTGCTCCGCCCTTTCGAGGATGGCGTCGTCTCGGTCACTCCGGGACAGCAGCCCCTGCACGGACACGAACCATCGCAGCTCCTTGGCCAGGACTGTCTCCGCCATCGCGTTGTCAACAAAAAACAAAATAAAAGAGGGATAAGATTTATGTCCAACAATAGCACAAAAGGCAGAACAATGTTCCCTACACGCATACCCTTTTAATTACAATGTAGCAACAACCAAAATTAATAAGTACAAAAAAAAACTTATACGGGTTTGCACTTACAAATAAGATGTACAATTAGTATTACATAGTCCCTATGCATAAATCAATCAATTCAAACCAATATAATGACTAAATAAATCCTAAATTGGTTTCCAAAAATGAAGGCACCAACAAAACAAGACGTGCCGTTACCATTGTATAAACCGTTATAACAATCCAACTAAATTTCAAACAAGGTAGGTAACACCTAACGTGTAAATAAACTCTCTGGTTGTTTCCAAAAGGCACACAATAAAATAAAAAGTGTTCAACCGATTTCACATTACACAATGATGAACCAGTAAATCAAACTTAAATTGATTTCCAAAGAAAAATATAAATACAAATAAAATGTTCCTTAATATTACATACGCCACTATGTAAACAAATCATACGTACCAAACAAATGTTACAAATGAATGGAACTCAAATTAATGAAACTAAATTATTTTCAAAGAAAGAAACAACTTATGGGAACAAAATAAATGTTACATAGCCGCCATGTAAACAAAACAAGCAATAAATCAACCCTAGTTGATTCTAAAGCAGCCACAATAAACATTAACTGTTCAATTAATGATAGATAGGCCAAATTTAATATGTAAACAAACAATTTATAATGTAACATAACTGCTGCTGCTGTGGGTCACCCTAATCTGTGGTCCAGAGAGGTCATCGACTGACTTCCCTAATAGCGAGTCTCTGCTACCAGAGAAGGCACGGTTCAGAGGTCCTGTTCCGGTGAACCTGTAGACCGCACCCTCTCGAAATAAAACTATCTTATTACTATTAAATCAATTAAAATCCTACTTATTATTATAAACAAAAATAAAAGATAACTTACATACTATGAAGACGGTGACTGTGCGTACCCGACGCCGCTTCACCTCCTCGAGGTCCTCAGCTCGGCCGCAGTCCGCCGCGCCGACTGGCTTCGGGCTGCTGTGGTGGTGGTCGATCTTGTGGCTGCTGTGGTGGGTGGAAGGCCCTAAGCGTCCCGTCTACCCCAACAGAGCTCTCAACCCCAGAAAACTACGTACCACTTGCACAAATCACTCCACTGTTCACACCACGCCGCGTGTCCGTGTCAACCAAACAAGTAACTGGTTTTAGCTAGCCCGCCCTGGTACTATTCAACTAATGTTTTAAACTGCACTTAATTATTACGGACCCCCGAATCAAACAATATGTGCCCTACATATCAAATTACAAATACAAAGTCAATATTCTCTACGCGACCCCGCAGTCAAGTTAACCTCTCCATATTATCAACGTGAGTGTCACACTGACATTGACAGTCGTCTGTCAATTCCAAATTACAGTGTTGCCGTTCGGAAACGGTCGTTTAATTCCATACAGTATACCTACACGTTCAGTGAGATGAACAGGTGAAAATTAGTTATCCTTGTACACGTTTCCAAGGATAACTGAAAAGTAAAAAATAATTTAAAAGTGAAATATTTTTTTAAAAAACAAGCTTTTATTTAAATGCGCTGAAAAAAAAACATTTACTTTAAAACTTTTACTATAATAACAACTTATATCGTCATTACACAATTTATATGATAACTAAGGTTGTTTCGCGATTTACTATATATAAATAAGTAAATTAAATAACTTGATGCGGTTGTTTTTAACTATTAACATTTTCAATCTAAAAAAATACGAGTACATACATCTCGCGACAACCTTTTATATCATTATAAATTGTGTAAAAGTTTTAAAGTAAAAGTTTATTTTTTTCTTTTTAGCGCATTTAAATAAAAGCTCCTTTTTTAAATAGGTTTTTTACTTTTTTTTATTATCAGTTCTGCCAACATTGTTACATTACAGCTTATATCTAAAATGGTAATGTGAATAATAATAGTTACAATGCAACAACATTATAGGCAAACACAACATGACAATAATGAAAAATAATCGGAAGTAATTTCGGAAAATTATATGAACATTAGTTAATTCAATCAGTATTACAGAGAACTACAAAAATAAATCACATTAAAAAAACAAACATAAAATTAAGAAACATAAAATTATATTAATAATTAGTCAGAGACTAGGCAATGAGGACAGCAAAAGCAGTCCTCTACCATAGTCCACTTTTCACCAAATTGAGACTGCACATGTGCTCAACGTGACAACGACAGTTGGTGAGCCCATTGCCGCTCTAAGCTGTATGTGCAGTCTTTAGTCCGTTAGTCGCCTTTAACGACACCCAAGGGAAGAGGGGTTGGTAGTATATTCTTTTATACTATATAAAAGAATATACTACCAACCCCTCTATAATTATACGCGACACGGTTAATTATTGATATAATATCGATTAAGGAACATTCGTGTTTAATCTAAATATAAAAAACAAAGTCGGGTTAGTTACACAATTCTCAACTCTTGCACCGTGTGTATGAAGAATTCCGGAAAAAATAAGGATATTTCTTTTTTTTTTAATATTTTAAACCTTTAGTAAAGATAAGACTGCTTTATAAATTCGTAATGTTTGATTATTTGCGGAGGACGCGGGTTCGATTCAACACAGAAGACAATTTTTTCAACGTTTCGTTATCTTTGAACTAATTTAAATTTAGTATGTGTCAAATTACACTAATCCTTATTTTATACCTTTTGAAATACACGTTTTATTATGTACCTCTACCTACTTACCTTATTTTAGTTTTCCTCCCTATTTTTTTAAACATACAACAGGTGTCAACCCTATCAGAATAGGTATAAATTTTGCACGTTGTTAGAGAGCTTGGACTCTGTAGGGTAGTTACTCATGTGGCTCTACAACTCAGTCAGTGTCACTCATTTAGCACCACCCAGGGGTCACGTGTAGGGTCTCAAGGGTAAACCTACGGACGCGAGTAATTTTAACCCCGTATTAATGATACTTTTAAATAATCTAATAAGTGCCATACCTATGATTTGAAACATCGCACACGCAGCGCACACAGAATACCTCTCTTTCTTGCAAGTCACGTAGGCCACTGTGAGTTGTGATTGTGACAATCAATTATTCGATTTCATTTACGATTAATGGTCAGTTTAATGACATATTAACATCAAATAACCATCTGCCATCTTTACATTAAGGTGATTTTAGTTAGCCTCGTTTTTAAAACTTTCATACACTTTTATCTATATTGTAGGTAAGTTATTTTTGGAAATGCGACAATGGTATACGAGCTTTAATTTGGAGCAAGTCAAATGGGGACCGCTACAAAATGAGACACAACCAACAGTTGTCATTCCGCACGCATGATAAGCATTTATATTAATATTAATCGTGTGACAACCATTTTATTTATTGGTTTAGCTATCATTGCACACGCTTTGTGATTAACGTGATTATCAGTGACAAAGAGTTCATGTTATTGTTCTTAATCATTGCTTTACAAATACTGTTGAGCGAATTTGTTGCTGTACTTTTAACAAGTTTGTAAAATCGTGTGACCTGTAAGTTGAAAAAAAAAAGTCTTACGGAATGGAGGGCATAGTGACGTAATTTTGTTTCGAGGGTATCTATTAGGGACACGAAATTTAAACAACGACAGTAGCGGCAGGTAATCAATTTTATTATTAAGAACCTTTCAGGCAAAGCGAATATCAGACAGATCACTACGACAGGTTAAGGACAACATATTAAAATAGTGAAGAACATTTTTTTCATCTTTTTCGAGATGCCATTAGCATAGGCCAAATTAAAAATAAATCTTTTCTGTACACACTCTAACCTTAAGTAGTGTGTAGCACAGTGCGGTCTCCACACAACACTTGCGTATTTGAGAATGCTACGTACTAAGCTATTACACAGTTGTATCTTGACACTATTGCTATTAAAGATCTTTGTGTTTCTAATGACAAAACCTAATATTTGAGATGCCATTTTAACGATACTGTCTACGTGAGGAATAAATGTTAACTTATTTTCAAAGATAATCCCTAGGTACTTTATTTGCTGTAACTGTTGAATTTTTACATCACTTACATGATAATCGCAAGGGACTATCTTTGTTTTGCGTGAGTATTTGACATGAAAACATTTTGAGACATTTATAGTCATTTGGTTCACAGAGCACCAATGCAAGAGGTTATTAATGTATTTCTCTAAGTTGCCACAGTCTAATGTCTAGTCAATTACTTTGATAAATTTTTAGTCATCTGCGTACATATAAGATTCTGAGGATTTTGCTTTAGATTCTAATGCTTTAGATTTTAAACTATTGTAAGACATAGTATGTATCAAGTCATTCACAAATGATACTACGTCACTTCCGTTATACACTTTACAATTCAAAATTACCTAAATAATAAAACGCCAGAAGTCAGAATTAAATAATCAGTAAAAATAAAACTAAAGTAATAAGTAAATCGTAAAAAAAAACTATTTAATACAGCTTGGGTTTCAGGAACATATGAAATTCTTGATTTAATCATGGTTTAATGCACAATTTTATCAAGACAATGTTGTCACTGTCATTAATGTGATGTTGTCATTGTTGTGATAAGGAGCACGAAAGTTTCCGTTTCCGTAGAAATTATATGATATTCTCCCAAAACCCATTGAGTTACGGCACAGAACAGCTCTCTCTTCTGTTCTGTGTGTTACATTAAAGATGTTGGACCTTTGCTAACATACTCGTATCACACCGATATTCTTAAGAGAATTCAAAAATGTACTGTTTTGTTTCATTTGGTAGACACTCAAGCACGTTCACTAACTTTCATTTGTTAAACTCTCCATAACGGTCAATAATCCGCCATTATTTCCCATTCATATACTTCAAAACACAAACAAAAAAAAAACAAATCTGCAATGACAACTCTTTTAACGATTCTCTACTCGTTTGGACGATTCAAAGTGTTTTTTAATTACGTTGATTGAATGAACACATTTTGACCTAGCCTTTGACTTTGACTTCACTTTGCAAGAAGCTTTACTCCCTTATAGGCACATTCCATTAGCGTTAATGACAGCCAGTATTAAAACGCTTTGATAATCTTCGATCACAGTGATTGAAGTCTATAATAATTTTAGTCTTTTCTAAAAAATCATGTTCACAACAAGACTAATAAATGCCAAACCAGCTTCCGAAAACAACAATAGAACAAGATTTTTTTTAACCGAACCGATTATTGTCACACAATAATTTAACGTTCAATTGATAATAATGGTGACATCATATTGGTGGTATGAGACACGATTTCTATGACACCGTTTGATGGGTGTTACATTTTTACAGAAACGACGATGTAGGTACTCAAAAACGTTTCGCAATTACTATTACTATTAATGCTTCACTTATAAATTATAGTGATCAAATAGACAAATCGTTATAATAAGGCTCCGTTAAGATATAAGGTAAGAAACCATATTTAAATATATGCTGTGCCCCTTAAATGTGAATAACCAAGTCCTTAAAAACCCTACAAAACTTATAAATACGATCTCTAACATGAGAATTCCGTATGGCATAATATGAATATAATTATTCACGTAACATCGCAGTTATTGACCTACTGGTCTAACCGAGACTCTCAGCTGTTTCGATAAAACAAATCTATTTTTAGCTTTGTATAAACGTGGCTGGTTGAATGAATATGTAATGACTCTAACTGTAGTGTATAATGAGCCGCCACCACAGATCCATTTTATTTATTGAGAAGTTTCTTTTCAAAACTTGACTACCTATTCCACTTTTGACAAAATATGTTTTTTTTTTGGGTTGGTAACATTGAAATCTACACGATCCGAAAACAAAAAGGAGAATGCTAATCGATGTATGGGCAATGGTCTAGTTGTTGCTTCAGAACCAAATCAATTTTAGACTATTCTTTAATATTCAAAGAACAGCTACCAACTGTAGTATTTGAACAAAAAACATTGGTTTTTTTATGGTAAAAATAAATTGTCACATAACCTCAAAATACAATCAACACTTATTTAAAGTGATATTTGCTACCTTGGGTAGTTTTCTAATCTGTTAGGCTATTTTTGTTTATTTGTTAGAGTAAAGCCCACATACTGTCCCACTACTGGGCAAAGGAAATTGAAATCCAGTCATCTGCCTTGGGTAGTTTGTAATCTGTTGAGTTATTTTTTGTTTAATTATTAAGGTGACATAAAGCCCACATACTGTCCACTACTGGGCAGAGGAAATTGAAAGGAAAGAAAAACTCGTATTTTCTTAGAATGAAAATTTTAATAGTTAAAAACAACCGCATCAAGTTATTTAATTTACTTGTTTATATATAGTAAATCGCGAAACAACCTTAGTTATCATATAAATTGTGTAATGACGATATAAGTTGTTATTATAGAAAAAGTTTTAAAGTAAAAGTTTTTTTTTAGCGCATTTAAATAAAAGCTTGTTTTTTAAAAAATTATTTCACTTTTAAATTATTTTTTATTTTTTAGTTATCCTTGGAAACGTGTCCAGGGTGTGTTTACCTTCCTACTTCACCAGCACCTTCCCTATTTACATTTATATTCAGTCCATGTAACGTTGGCGGTGTGTCTTTATTTATATACATTGTCCTTTGAATGTACAGATTGATAATTTTAAACTAATTGAGACATATTTTATAACAAAAATCTTTTTTGTGTGCAATTTGCGGCCATTATTGGGCAATTGCCTTTAGTGCTCCTTATCACAACAATGACAACATCACATTAATGACAGTGACAACAATGTCTTGATAAAATTGTGCATTAGACTATGATTAAACCGAGAATTTCATTTATAAAACCACAAAATAAAATAATAATACAACGGACTGAGCTGAGACTTACTAATCGCATGACGGGGAATGCTGTAGGGAACTGATATGGGAAACGTTTTGGTGTGACGAGCGTGCCGCTAAGCGTCAAATGATGTCATCGATATTCCTGAAGCCCAAGCTATTTTAAATTGTTTTTTTACGAACCACTTTTACTTGAGTTTTATTTTTACTCATTATTTAATTCTGACTTCTGGCGTTTTATTGTCTATGTAAATTAGAATTTTATTGTAACGTGTATCACGGAAGTGACGTAGTATCACTTGTGAATGGCTTGATAGGCTGATGAAATGAATCTATTGACTTTTGATGTAATCTAAAGCATTAGAATGTAAAGTAAAATCCTCAGAATCTTATTTGTACGCAGATGACTAAAAATTTAGCAAAGTAATCATTGAAACAGTTGTTTCGTTGCACTGTCGAGCCTCCCGTTCGCTTTACTTATGTAACGGTGAGGGGTTGTTAATGGCTTTAGTAAATACTACGAATAAGTAATCACTGTTATGCATTAAAATTTATACAGCCACTTTAAGCTACATAGGCGAAATCGCTACAGCTGTTCGTGAAAAAGTACTAACGGTTGAAGTTTTAGTATGTACCTACATAGATATGACATTATTTTAACTTTACACCAGATTCCAGCACATTGATACATATAGCTCTTTAATTGTATTAGCTTTGAGCGTTTACAATAAATTTAACTTTATCTCTGTGAATTACTTCGTTTGTTGGTTCCATCACCAGCTTATTGACGCGTTTATATATCCTACTTTCGGAAACAACAGATCAAGTTATATGTTGCACTGAAATAATTGGAAGGCCCGAGGGTGCCAATGCCAGTGAGCAACTTTATGTGAAGACCTGACTTTGTCAATTGCACCATAAAGAAAATATTAGAAGTAACTAGGCCACTTAGCCACTTTGTGAACCTTTTAACGCACAGTGGAATGTCTATATTCTCATAAGCTATAAATTTCTTAGCAGGATGATGAACAATTTTTTTTTAAATATTTTGTTTTCCTTGCTTCGGAAGGCAAGTTAACTTCCTTGTGGTGGCCGTATGATGGCATTCGTTAAACCCCACCGACCCGCATTGAGCCAGCGTGTTGGGTTAAAGCCCAATCTCCCCATGTACTGTTGTTCATGTGGGAAGGCCGGTGCCCAGCAGTGGGATGATTATAAGCTGATGTTGATGTAGCTGTAGATGTTGATGACCCGGCGACATGAGCGAGGCAGAGGGCCTAGGGGCAGCTGCTGCCCTAGGCACACCATCCAAAGCCTTGATTGTGCCCCCCAAAAACTTGATCATCAGTGATATATCCATCACAGTTAAGCAACTGCTGGAGGAACTACGCACCTTAGATTTCTCTAAGGGCACTGGAATATACAACATACCACCGATTTTCTTTAGGTCCACTGCAGCGACAATCTACCAACCTATATGCTCTTTATATAACCTGTGTTTAAGAAAGGGTACCTTTCCCACCATCTGGAAGACCGCACGTGTTGTTCCTATCTTTAAAAGCGGAAATAGATCAAACGTGGAAAATTATCTCCCTATATCCATCTTATCCACCCTGTCGAAGCTTTTTGAAAGGCTGGTACACAATATTATATACCCTCCATTGCACAATATTATTATTCCGCAACAACACGGTTTTGTAAAACGTCGATCTACCACAACAAATTTACTGATATATACATCGTACGTGTTTGAAGGTATAGATAGTAACAAGCAAATTGATAGTGTCTACACGGACTTTCGAAAAGCTTTTGACAGGGTGGACTATAAAATATTATTAGAAAAAATCGCATACAATGGCATTCGAAGGAACCTCTGGCGTTGGTTTAAATCATACATAACTAACCGTACACAGAAAGTTGTTCTAAGTGGCTACGAATCAGATTTTGTACCAATAAGCTCTGGTGTCCCACAAGGCTCAATATTAGGCCCACTTTTGTTTATTCTATTTATCAATGACATATCTAGCTGCTTTCACTTTTGCGATTTTTTATTGTACGCAGATGACCTAAAAATCTTCCACATAATAGACAACAGTGATGATCACATTAAATTTCAGGCCGACCTCGATCGCTTCTCTGCCTATTGTGCTGTAAATAAACTTTGTCTTAGCATAAATAAGTGTAAATCAATAACTTTCACTAAAAAGCGGCTACTTAGAAATTGTACTTACAAACTCACTGGTGACAATCTTGAAACAGTGCAATACATTAGAGACTTAGGTATAACGTTAGACAGCAAACTGCATCTTGATTTACATGTAGATAATATAATAAATAAGTCTTTTAAAATGTCCGGCTTTGTTATGAGATCTAGTAAAAAATTCACACAACCCTATACATTTTTAAGCCTCTATAACGCCCTAGTCAGATCTCAACTAGAATATGCCGTGCCCATTTGGAACCCCTTTTATAAGAAATATATTGAAAATCTGGAAATGGTACAAAAGAAATTTCTACGTTCAATGCACTACAGATGCTTTCACAATCGTTTGCCTTATAAACAACTATTAAATAAATACAAAATTCTTAAACTTGAGGACAGACGTAAGCAACTCGAGGCAATGATGTTATACGACATATGCCATAACCGATACGATTGCATACCCCTTGTGAACAGATTGTGTTACAGTGTTCCTACCGGAACTCATAGCCGAAATATTTGCCGATTATTTGCCACTTTTCGATGTCGTACAAATGCGGGTAAACGGTCGCCAATGCATCGTCTAGTACACTCATTTAACACATACTTCAACAAAATTGACATTTTGGCGACGACGCCCTTTACCTATAAAAAAATATTGCTGGAAACATTGCGCAGTAGTTATTCTTAGTTATGTTTCAATTAATTAATAAAGTAGTTTTTAAATGCCCATGTTATGTATTTACGTTTTTTTTAAATGTTAATGTATAGGTACTCTTTAACTACCTGTACTACTTACTTATACTATAATAAAGAAAATGTCTTTTTTTCTTTTTTTTGCGAGTGTAGGTATTCTCATTTGTATATTTAAATGTTTTCGTAAAATATAATATATTTTTGTTATAGTCCCAATGATATATGTTAAGCACGTTTAGATAGGTACTCAGTTTGTTTTGCAGTAATTAATATCACTCCCAACGTCTAAAATGTAAATCTAAGTTGTGGTAAATGATGCTGGTGTTGAAATGAATTCTACTTATTATCTAATATTCTAAGCAAAATTGTATTCAACATTGTTTTTTTACCCAAATAAAAAAAAACTTGATTGTGGGGTTGTGAATTGGTATCCACGACATATTGCTGAGTGGAGACCTATATATTTTATGTTAACTAAATTGACAATTATTTTGTTTTATACTTACAAGTGAAGCAAACTTTATGCTGGTGTGAGTGCTGTCACGAGGACACCCTCAGGCTGAGAACGGCAACTTTCTAAAATGACATGTTCCGAAAAGGACTACTTCCTAAAACGTCTACTCCAAAATAGCCAATTTCCAAAAGTGACATATTCCTAAAATGTTGATTTCTGGAAATGTCAAATTTTGACAATGATAAATTCCGAAAGTGACTAATTACGAAAATGACAATTTACTAAGGGGTGTCAATTGCATTCATGTCTAAAAAGTAATCTTCTTAAAAATACTATTTAGTAATGTTAGGTAGTGGACATACCTGGACCAAGGTGTTTAAGAACGAAATAGTAACTTTATTCACTGAGTTTCAATGAGGCAACGAGGAAGTAGCAATTCGAGAAAAGTAAAGTGCTTCACTCGAACATGAATAAAATAGTTTGTTAGTTTGTAGATACTAATATAAACTACGTGTACAAAGGACAAAATGTGGCCAAGTGCGAGTCGGACTCAACCAACAAGTAGTAGCAAGTAATATTTGACTGGATGTTTGTATTGTAACTTTAAATTACTTGCTTTGTTTTACATAATGTTTGTATGTATGACAATGTTATCGTTTTTTTCTATAATGTTGTCATTTTAGGAAGTTGTCGTTTTCGGAACTTGTCATTTTAGAAAGTTCTCGTTTTTGGAAATTGAAATTCTAAAATTTTGTTTTTTTATGAAGTTGCCGTTCTCGGCCTGAGGACGGGGACGGTTCACATCACAATGACAGCCGATCAGCTTTTTGTACTTTTGTGGAAGTGCCGTATTTACATAATAATACTGGCTTGGTACATACTGGCGGAGTCCTTCTTTTTTTACTCATCCGTCATCTCTTCCCTTAGGTGTCATAAGAGACGACTAATGGACTACAGACTGCAAAAGCATCCAACAGACAATAAAATTAAATTCATTTTTGGTGTCAGCTATAGGTTCAGAATGTGGGATCTAAGGTTGTACAATCGTTGATTACAGATAGCCTATTGGTCGGGCGCGAACGCGTCTCTCGCTCCGCGCGCCGCGGCTCCGACCGGATGGCCGTATATGGACATAATTAATAAAATGGATTTATATCAAGTGCGTTTACACTATAGACATGGCTTTGACTAAAGAGGGATTTAAATTACATAGTAATATGGCCAAACAAATTGTTATATTGTTGATTGTTTGAATCTTTGCAAAAGTCCGCTGATACACTGACATATTTACAAGTAATGTTAATACAATTCGATCTTTTTTGACATATTCATTCAAAAACATTTGGTTAGTATAAAGCTGATTAAAAATTCCCGGTGAACACAAAAAAACTCTGCTTGTTTATACAATTGTTACAAAATAACCAAATGATTATAAAATCCTTGGTTCCGTGTAGTTCATGAACTCAACCCTAAGTAGCTAGCGATTAACTTACAACAAACTAGTATCCATTTAAAAAAAATATTTTTTGATCCCTATAAAGTATTTATAGTTTACGAGAATATTGACTTTCGACTGCTCGTTAAAAGGTTCACAAACGTGGCAATGTGGCCTGCTTCTAATATTTTCCCTAAAGTCTAAGATCCGAGTATAGAACGACCTTCACCGGGAAGGTTAATGGATGAAAAGTATTTTATATCAAATTTAATATTTTAAAAAGTAGTATATGTCTGTGATCGCGAGTGGGTTGGCTAAAAAATTTCAGTCCAGTACCTTTCATGATTAATTTTATATTTAAAAATATATTTTTTTATATTTTACTGGTTTGGTGTTTGTAATGAGATTATCTTTATATAAACATAAATTTTATTTATTTAACCAGACGGTTGCAAATTACTAATATTAACTTTCCTGTTTACACCTGCCTACCCAATGTTATGACAGGAAAAAGATAGTCAACCTAACGTGTGCATATCCTATAGGCTTGATACTTTCGATTGGTACCTTATTAGTTATTAGTATCTTATCTTTTATCTAAACCAGTGCAAAGTTTTAAAAAAATAATTTTTAAATATTTTATTAATCATAAACTGGACTGAAATTTTTCAGACAACCCACTCGCAATATATTTTTTAACACATTAAATTTGATATAAAATACTTTTCATCCATTAACCGGTCCGGTGAAGGTCGTGGTATACTCCGATCCTCTAATTGACAAAGTCACGTCTTCTGTGCGGCACCTTCGGGCCTTCCAATGATTTCAGTGCAACATATAACTTGATCTGTTGTTTCCGAAAGTAGGATATATAAATGCTTCAATAAGCTGGTGGTGGAACCAACAAACGAAATGATTCACAGCGATAAAGATAAATTTATTCTGAACGCTACAACTATAAGTGTCAATGTGCTGGAATCTGGTGTAAAGTTAAAATAATGTCATATCTATGTACCTACATAGAAAAGTTTCAACCGTTAGTACTTTTTCACGATCAGCTGGAGCGATTTCGCTTAAGTAGCTTAAAGTGGCTGTATAAATTTTAATGCAAAACAGTTATCCATTACTCGTAGTATTTACTAAAGCCATTGACAGCCCCTCACCGTTACATGAGTACACGGCGCGAACGGGAGGCTCGACAGTGTAACGAAACAACTGATTCAAAACTTCCACATAAACAGCAATCTAACAATAAAGTTTACACTGTAACTTCTGTTCGATGCGTCACCACCCCACTGTGTGTTAAAAGGTTCACAATCGTGGTTCAGTGGTCTATTTCTAATATTTTCCATTGTTCACCAAATTGTTTTATCCTATGAAACTATCTTGACGTCCCACCAAAACTTGCCTGTAAAAAAAGGACACATTATAGAGCCGATGATGACATCAATAATGAAATAAATCACAGCGATAACGTTTAAACGTATTTTGAATAACCCATCTGCTTACCGCTACACATTAATGCGCTGGAATCTGGCGAGACGCCAGCATCGCGCGATAAGGACAGCCAATTACGTTTCAGAGTCGACGCGCGGCGTGGAAAATGTTCGCGTTCATGCACGCGTGTCATAAATAGTTTACTTCCATAAGTTTGGTTTGTTTTCATTTTTCAAATACTTTTGTTGCAATGTTTGTCACGTTAAAATAACGTTTTGTCCATATACAAAAGCTCACAACTGTTTAGTAGTTTTCCATGAACAGCGGTAGAAATTCGCTCATGTAGCTTATTCGTAGTAATTACTAAAGTCATTGTACAGACCTATGCTTTAAACTGGGTCTGCTATTTTTTTACAGCTGTTGCTTTATTTCGCAAAACTGCACTGCAGCTTAGTATACCTGCTTAAGTAAAGAATACGAAATCGCAGTTTCGTATTACCTGTATTTTCTGTTAGTTACAGAATACTTCGGCTATACCTATCCTCAAAAACTAGACAGATTGTATATTTCATATCAAGCTAGAATAACATAGGAAAAGCTGTGCCTATGTCTGTAATATTTTGTTTAATTTATTTATTTCGCGGTTTCACCCGCGTGGTTCCCGTTCTCGTGGGAATATCGAAATAAAAGGTATCCTATGTGTTAATCCAGGAATTTCATCCAAATCCATTCAGTAGTTTTTACGTGAAGAAGTAACAAACATACACACTCACAAACTTTCACCTTTATAATAATAGTGTGATTATAAGTGTGATTATTTTTTTCTTCATGTTTGTAGATGGGAGAAAACATAATAATAATAAATTTAAAATATGTGAATTACTTTGAAATATTTTTAAAGCTAAAATAAGAAAGAATCCTCTTCCCCCCGGACCGCGCTTCAATTAAGACGTTACTAAATCCACGTTTCTTTATTTAATATATATTTTAAATAAATTTAAAATTTCATAATACGGAGTGAAAAAATAGGAGTGCATAAGTTATCAGGAGTTTACATTAGTGCGAGTGAAATCAAACCGACGACGCGACAACTACCGCTCTGCGTGCATCACTAGCCTGCCTGCACCTATGCCGGTAAAATTCATCGAACCTCCAACAACGTTATGAGCTCCTGGTACCTAGAGCTTCGATTTTAGTCGGCGACGCGACAGCTGCCGCATCACCTAGCCTGACTGACTGCTGAGCTGGTAAAACTCATCGAATCTCCGCCAACATATGAACTGCTGGTATCCAGAGCATTGGGTTTAAACTATTGTCACCACTTTTTAATTATCTACGCAATTTGAAAGCTAGTTTGCTTCCTGCAGTTTTATGTGATCCTAGTACATGCAGATGAGATGCACCTAGAAAACAAAACAGAACTACTTAGCTGCGCTGCTGATTCTGTCACCTGCCTTCGCGAATTATAAATTAGACTGCTCAAGCCGCTCGAGCTGCTCTATCTGCTCAGGCTTCAAGCTCATGCAAGCCTGGTATGTGTGGCTGAAAATCTTTCGATACGATAATTATATCTAGGATTTTGAAATTCCCACCATCTAGTGGATATCAAATTACTTCACTAGACATTAAGAATTTGAACCTTAACTATTGTAAGCTTATGTGATCCTGGTACTTGAGCGTGGAAATAAACCAAACAAATAGATGTATTTTGAACTTCGCGATCCATTTTGTCAGCTGTTGTTATTCTAACTCGAGGGTTTCTGCGCCTGCGCTGCGGCTGTGTATTGTTTCAATTTAACTATTAGATGTTTATGAGACCCTGGTACATGTGATTAAAAACACGTTAGAATATTAGATACTTTTAGTGGCAGAAAATACACCACCCTTTCTATCTTATGTAATCCTAGTACACCGAGTCTCATTCAATGACTCATTTAAATTACAACTAAAAGCTTGTTGTTGGCACTGATGCTTGCTGTGATCCCATGAGATCCTGGTTACGATTAACTTTTGAAGTGTGCATTATTTATTAATCTTGCTTCTATACTACGAATCACAAGCAGTGCATACTCACAAAATGTATAAGTCACGCTCGGAATCAAATTTAAATGAGCAGCCGGATCCTGTTGTGGATGTTTCTTGTGAATCTGTTACTCCACCTAATTTTGTGTCCGGTCGGGCTAAAAAGAGGAAAGACTATGGAAGTCCCATAGCCATGGAAAAATCAAATCGGGATAATAACGATATAAATGAACTCAAAAAAGAGATGAAAGATTTATTTACATCCCTTCTTAACGCCCAACAACAAGAATTTAACAGAATTAATCCCACTCTGAAACAAATCTAGGAAACAAATGCTAAAATAGAGACCTCTATGGAATTTTTAACTAAACAAAACGCTGAGTTTCAGAAGAGAATTGAAGCCTTGTAATTGGAAAAAAGGGAAGACAAAAAATACATCACAGTTCTAGAAGATAAAGTTGAGAACTTGCAGAAGGTCATTAAGAAAAATAACTTTGAAATAAAGAACGTACCGAAAAAAGAAAAAAAATCAAAGGAAGAGTTAATAAAAATGGTCACCTGCTTAGCCTCTAGCTTAGGTGCTGGCCTACAGAAGTCGGATATTAAGGATATCTATAGAGTGCGGGGAAAAAAAGAAGGTATTCATAACACCTCCATTATCGTAAGAACCGCTTCAACTTTAATAAAGGCTGAGATACTTCAGAAATGCAAAGCCTTTAACAAAACAAACCAAAATAAGCTTCGAGCAAAGCATTAGGCTTTGTTACACTGGAAGAAACCTCTATTTTTGTCTCAAAGCAACTTACACCGAAGGCATCACGGCTATATTTCCTAGCGCGAGACATAATAAAGTCCACAGCGTTTACTTTTTGCTGGACTGCTTATGGAAATGTTTATGTCAGAAAAAGCAGGAACTCACCTGTAATCACTATTACAAATGAAGCTCAAATCCAACAATTGTTCAATTTAAAATGACTAGATTTAGATAATTATAAAATACTTTATATCTTTTGTAACTCAATAATAATTGTACACATTCTAATTACACTTTTTACTACATTACTCATAAACATACTTTTTATATTCATGCACACTATATCTTTCATACGAACACTATATCAAGCGAATAATATATTGGACATATTGCCGCCTTACTAACTGTTACTAGTTAAAACCAGACTATTTGATCTTCCACAGCCAAATTTAAAAAAACAGATAATAATGGACAACATAACAAATCTAAAAGAATTAGACGATATATCGATTTCTTCCTCGGTAAAATGTGACATTTCAGACTTACACAACCATATGCATTTTAACAAACAAAATCTCACCGTTATACAACAAAATATAAGGAGTATCTACCACAACTTTGACAGCTTCAAGGCCACATTCTTTGAACTTAAATCAGATATAGATGTCTTAAATTTAACTGAATGTCATCTTAATCCATATAAATCTGTCCCTTGTTTAGCTAGTTACACACATTTTGTGTCTACAAACCATTGTAATCAGAGTGACGGTGTTGTAGTATATGCTAAAAGTAAACTTAACCCAAATTTTACAGAGATATTTATAGATAACGCTTCATGTGTTCAAATTAATATAATACTTGGTATATATCGCTCTCCATCTAATCACAATGCAACAAATTTTATAAATTCATTAAATACGCAATTAGAAACTATCAAAAATATAAAAAACCTTATAATAACAGGAGACATTAATATTAACTTAATAACTAGACAAAACGAATAATCTTACGATAAAAGTAATCGGTCTTCTTACCTTAATATGCTTGCCACTCATGGCATATTATCGGGCCACACACTCCCGACCAGAGACAAGAACTGTTTGGACCACTGTATGCTTAGGATCGAGAAAAACAAATTATCAGCTAACATTGCGGTACTGAACGCAACAATAACAGACCACGACGCAGTTCTCTTAAACCTTTCAAACATTAAAACATACATTGATTTTGAGGAGGCCATAGTTAAAGTTCTTCATAAAAATCTGTCTACATTATTATTTAGTGATGATCCTAACTTTGTTGTTCAACATTTGATATACAAAATTACTGAATCTTTGGATGAAAGTAAAAAAGTAAAAATAACGTCTAATAAGCAACGCATTATTAAGCCCTGGATCACTAGTGGCATATTGCGTTGTATAAAAAATAGAAATAAAATGCAACTAAAACTACGATCGTACCCTCAAAATTTAATTTTAAAGTTAACATACCGATACAAGATACCGAAATTTCTGTAATAAACTGATAAAAAAACTAAAACGTAAATATCAAGCTGAACTGCTGAGCCGTAACATTAAAAACTCAAAAATCTTGTGGAAATCTATCAAAGACATAACTCATCTTAAATCTAATAAAATTAGTAGTAATGACTTACTAAGTATTAAGAACTCTCCGATAGACTCTGTTAATCACGCTAATCACTTCTTTGCTAACGTTGGTAAGCAACTTGCTGAGGAAATTGCAGATAGCCCCTTAAGCCCTGCTAGTCTGGACTGGACACCCAACACAACCTCACAGCTGGGATCCTTTGTCCTTATAGACACCGATCCTGCAGAAGTCGATGCCATACTTTCAAGTTTAAAATCCCAAAGTGCCGCTGGGTGGGACGGTATTCAAACCTAGTTCTTAAGATGACTAAGCTCATTGTGGTTCTCAATATCAGTCACCTTGCAAACCTTTGTTTTAGACAAGGCGTTTTCCCTGCTTTACTAAAAAAATCAATAGTGACACCTGTTCACAAGGGTAGTGATAAAAAAGAAGTTGGTAACTATAGACCTATCTCTGTTTTGCCTGCAATATCTAAGATCCTTGAAAAGTTGATTAACTCACGTGTTATTAGCTACCTCGAAATATTTGGGATATTGTCCAACGCGCAATTCGGGTTCAGACAAGGAAAGTCCACAGAAGACGCTGTGTTAGCACAGTCATCTTTGGTTACTAAACATCTAAACAATGGGCAAAAGACGTTAGCGGTATTCATCGACCTAAAAAAGGCCTTTGATACCGTGTCTGTTCCCATCCTTGTGGAAAAAATGGAAAAAGTAGGTATTCGGGGTGGCCCGCTGAAATTACTGACTGATTACCTGCAGGGGCGTTCACAGTGTGTAAAAATCGGCAATCATACAAGTTGCGAGTCCAAAATAATGTATGGTGTTCCTCAGGGAAGCGTACTTGGCCCTACATTATTTCTTATATACCTAAACGATCTAACTAACCTTGAGATTGAAGGCGGTCGTTTAATTTCGTATGCAGATGATACTGCCATAGGGTTTAGTGGCTCCTCCTGGAATTCTATATTTAAAGTTGCAGAAAATGAACTAATGATAGTGGCAAACTGGCTTAGGTTGTCCTTGCTAACCCTAAATATCTCCAAAACAAATTATATCACTTTTGCTATTGACAAAAGATCGCTACCGCCCCCTGACCTAAAACTTAAATTACACTTCTGTCACAATATTAATACAGAAAACTGCGGATGTACTGTCATTGGTTGCGTCGATTCTACAAAGTATCTAGGAGTCATTATTGATCAACGACTATCCTGGCATCAACAGCTTAAATACATAAGTAACAAAATTAAGAAAATTAACTTTGATTTTTAAAACGCTAAGACACGTGACCTCTCACAAATTGTTATGTCGTATATACCTTGCATTGGCTCAATCTGTTATAGGATATTGCTTACCTATATGGGGCGGTGCCACTAAAACTAAGATCGTTGAAGCCGAAAGGGCGCAAAGAGGTTTACTTAAAACTATGTTTTTTAAACCTTACAGATTTCCCACTGATGAACTTTATAGCATCTGTGATATACTTTCGATTAGGAAGCTTTATATCGTAACCACAGTATTAAAGCTGCATAAATCATTACCATTTAATCCTTACTTACTTTTGGGGATAAGACAAGACAAAGTGGCTCCGATTCATAATTGTAAAACTTCTTTTGCTAAGCGTCAATTTCGATCCCAATCTGCTCGCCTTTATAACAAATTGCACAAGAAATATAAAATTTACTGTTTACAGCATCACGAATGTAAAAAAACTTTAATTAAGGGTCTGGCAACAATAGGGTATAGTGAGACAGAAAAATTACTCGAATCAGTCTATTAATCTGGTACGATAGCCTAGTGGTTTATTTAAACCGATCCCAAGAATAACTAAGATTCGTAGGGCTGGGCAAACGGTATCAGATACATTGCTTCGCCTGTTTATATATTTTTTAATATATATTATATTCGCTCGAATTTCTATTTCAAACATATACATGTACAAAAACACGCGTGGGCACGTTCATACAGGCATGCACACTCACCCCCACAGACACACATTCACACAAACACGCACGCGCGTTCAAATCAATCTTAGAACACTCACTCACACAAAAAACACATACCTCAGTTTAGCTGTTAGTCCTAATTTATTTTATAACTTTGTTTTTATAATACGTACGCCACCTATTGCTATGGAAGAGCGGGACCTCCTCCAACAGGTATTATTATTATACTTACTAGGTTGGTCCCAACCTTAGATTATTGTTTGTACTGAATTTGTATGAAATAAACAAATTTTTTTTTAATTTAAATTTAATTTAATTACCTTTCGCACTTTTTTATAAGTGGTAAAATCAATGTGAATGCAAAGCTAGCTCACATCAATGCCTGTATATGGTAAGGCGCGCCTGTCAACCGGATCTACGTACGCGTATAAAGTAAGAAACTAGTGTGCGTGTGCGATGTTTGTGAATGTATGGGTGTTGGACAAAAATAGCGCTCGTCTGCTGGCAGGGATGGTGGTGGGGCGCACACGCAGCGCACACAGCCTTCAGGTCGCGCCGCTCATTGCATGATTTCAGCCTGATGAGACAGATATACGTCTGCCTACCTCTCTTTCTTACAAGTCACGTAGGCCACTGTGAGTTGTGATTGTGACAATCAATTATTCGATTTCATTTACGATTAATGGTCAGTTTAATGACATATTAACATCAAATAACCATCTGCCATCTTTACATTAAGGTGATTTTAGTTAGACACGTTTTTAAAACTTTCATACACTTTTATCTATATTGTTGGTTCGTTATTTTTGGAAATGCGACAATGGTATACGAGCTTTAATTTGGAGCAAGTCAAATGGGGACCGCTACAAAATATGACACAACCAACAGTTGTCATTCCGCACGCATGATAAGCATTTATATTAATATTAATCGTGTGACAACCATTTTATTTATTGGTTTAGCTATCACTTCACACGCTTTGTGATTAACGTGATTATCAGTGACAATGAGTTCATGTTATTGTTCTTAATCATTGCTTTACAAATACTGTTGTGTGAATTTGTTGCTGTACTTTTAACAAGTTTGTAAAATCGTGTGACCGGTGAGTTGAAAAAAAAGTCTTACAGAATGGAGGGCATAGTGACGTAATTTTGTTTCGAGGGTATCTATTAGGAACACGAAATTTAAACAACGACAGTAGCGGCAGGTAATCAATTTTATTATTAAGAACCTTTCAGGCAAAGCGAATATCAGACAGATCACTACGACAGGTTAAGGACAACATATTAAAATAGTGAAGAACATTTTTTTCATCTTTTTCGAGATGCCATTAGCATAGGCCAAATTAAAAATAAATCTTTTCTGTACACACTCTAACCTTAAGTAGTGTGTAGCACAGTGCGGTCTCCAAACAACACTTGCGTATTTGAGAATGCTACGTACTAAGCTATTACACAGTTGTATCTTGACACTATTGCTATTAAAGATCTTTGTGTTTCTAATGACAAAACCTAATATTTGAGATGCCATTTTAACGATACTGTCTACGTGAGGAATAAATGTTAACTTATTTTCAAAGATAATCCCTAGGTACTTTATTTGCTGTAACTGTTGAATTTTTACATCACTTACATGATAATCGCAAGGGACTATCTTTGTTTTGCGTGAGTATTTGACATGAAAACATTTTGAGACATTTATAGTCATTTGGTTCACAGAGCACCAATGCAAGATGTTATTAATGTATTTCTCTAAGTTGCCACAGTCTAATGTCTAGTCAATTACTTTGCTAAATTTTTAGTCATCTGCGTACATATAAGATTCTGAGGATTTTGCTTTAGATTTTAAACTATGGTAAGACATAGATGTATCAAGTCATTCACAAATGATACTACGTCACTTCCGTTATACACGTTACAATTCAAAATTACCTAAATAATAAAACGCCAGAAGTCAGAATTAAATAATCAGTAAAAATAAAACTAAAGTAATAAGTAAATCGTAAAAAAAAACTATTTAATACAGCTTGGGTTTCAGGAACATATGAAATTCTTGATTTAATCATGGTTTAATGCACAATTTTATCAAGACAATGTTGTCACTGTCATTAATGTGATGTTGTCATTGTTGTGATAAGGAGCACAAAAGTTTCCGTTTCCGTAGAAATTATATGATATTCTCCCAAAACCCATTGAGTTACGGCACAGAACAGCTCTCTCTTCTGTTCTGTGTGTTACATTAAAGATGTTGGACCTTTGCTAACATACTCGTATCACACCGATATTCTTAAGAGAATTCAAAAATGTACTGTTTTGTTTCATTTGGTAGACACTCAAGCACGTTCACTAACTTTCATTTGTTAAACTCTCCATAACGGTCAATAATCCGCCATTATTTCCCATTCATATACTTCAAAACACAAACAAAAAAAAATAAATCTGCAATGACAACTCTTTGAACGATTCTCTACTCGTTTGGACGATTCAAAGTGTTTTTTAATTACGTTGATTGAATGAACACATTTTGACCTAGCCTTTGACTTTGACTTCACTTTCGCAAGAAGCTTTACTCCCTTATAGGCACATTCCATTAGCGTTAATGACAGCCAGTATTAAAACGCTTTGATAATCTTCGATCACAGTGATTGAATTCTATAATAATTTTAGTCTTTTCTAAAAAATCATGTTCACAGCAAGACTAATAAATGCCAAACCAGCTTCCGAAAACAACAATAGAACAAGATTTTTTTTAACCGAACCGATTATTGTCACACAATAATTTAACGTTCAATTGATAATAATGGTGACATCATATTGGTGGTATGAGACACGAATTCTATGACACCGTTTGATGGGTGTTACATTTTTACAGAAACGACGATGTAGGTACTCAAAAACGTTTCGCAATTACTATTACTATTAATGCTTCACTTATAAATTATAGTGATCAAATAGACAAATCGTTGTAATAAGGCTCCGTTAAGATATAAGGTAAGAAACCATATTTAAAAATATGCTGTGCCCCTTAAATGTGAATAACCAAGTCCTTAAAAACCCTACAAAACTTATAAATACGATCTCTAACATGAGAATTCCGTATGGCATAATATGAATATTATTATTCACGTAACATCGCAGTTATTGACCTACTGGTCTAACCGAGACTCAGCTGTTTCGATAAAACAAATCTATTTTTAGCTTTGTATAAACGTGGCTGGTTGAATGAATATGTAATGACTCTAACTGTAGTGTATAATGAGCCGCCACCACAAATCCATTTTATTAATTGAGGAGGTTCTTTTCAAAACTTGACTATTCCACTTTTGACAAAATATGATATTTTTTTTTGGGTTGGTAACATTGAAATCTACACGATCCGAAAACAAAAGGAGAATGCTAATCGATGTATGGGCTATGGTCTAGTTGTTTCTTCAAAACCAAATCAATTTTAGACTATTATTTAATATTCAAAGAACAGCTATCAACTGTAGTATTTGAACAAAAAACATTGGTTTTTTTATGGTAAAAATAAATTGTCACAAACCTCAAAATACAATCAACACTTATTTAAAGTGATATTTGTAGCTACCTTGGGTAGTTTTCTAATCTGTTAGGCTATTTTTGTTTATTTGTTAGAGTAAAGCCCACATACTGTCTGTTACGGCGAAAGGCGTTCGCCGTAACAGCGACGGAATATGGGTTAGGCAGGAGATAAGGGAATTTCTGGGGCTTACCTGGTTCGGGCTGGAGCTGGTCAACTCGCTGTGATTGGCCGATCATTCGTTGCCCAGTCGTTGCACCAATATGCATCTTAATTGACCGGCGCAGAGACGGTTATCCGTCGCGCTGTGGCGCGAACATCTTCCCGGGCCCCAGAGGGTAGGAGGGGGGGGGGGGGAAGGAATGGAAGTTAAAGGGGAACTACAGCCCCGATTCGTGCTGTGTTGAGTTAATGTCGAGTGGGTGTGTATATGATGAGCTGGGAGGAATGCACGTGTGTGACTGTATGAGTACAATTGTATGAGGGCTGAAAGCCTGTGTCACGAAGCACAGGGGGCGCGGGGGCGCGAAGCGCCGAAGGCGCATAGGCGCACGGGGCGCGTAAGCGCAGAGGCGTGGGGGAGCGGGGGCGCAGAGGGCGCGTGGGGCGCGTAAGCGCAAGGGCCGCGTCAACGCAAAGGCGTGGGGGCGCGGGGGCGCAGAAGCGCAGGGGGCGCGTAAGCGCAAAGGGCCGCGTCAACGCAAAGGCGTGGGGGCGCGGGGGCGCAGAAGCGCAGGGGGCGCGTAAGCGCAAAGGGCCGCGTCAACGCAAAGGCGTGGGGGCGCGGGGGCGCAGAGGGCGCCGGGGGCGCGTAAGCGCAAGGGCCGCGTCAACGCAAAGGCGTGGGGGCGCGGGGGCGCAGAAGCGCAGGGGCGCGTCAACGCAAAGGCGTGAAGGCGCGGGGGCCGCAGTCAACGCAAAGGCGTGGGGGCGCGGGGGCGCATTGCGCGGGCGCGCGCATAAGCGCGGGGGCCGCAGTCAACGCAAAGGCGTGGGGGCGCGGGGGCGCAGAAGCGCAGGGGCGCGTCAACGCAAAGGCGTGGGGGCGCATAAGCGCGGGGGCCGCAGTCAACGCAAAGGCGTGGGGGCGCGGGGGCGCAGAAGCGCAGGCGGCGCGGGGGCGCAAAAGCGCGTCTGATGTCATGCACCGTATAGGTGCGGGCTGACTACATGTGTTTGTGTGCTGCAGGCTGATGTGTGGGTGCACGTGTGTAGAAGTACTATGCTCTTGTGGTGAGCACTCACGAGATTGAGTCGATTGCCAAGGCACGAATTAAAGGCAGAAAAAACATAAAATTAACACGAGCGAAAAAATAAAGCACGCTATTTGGCACGCGTGGTGAGCATGCACGAGATCTGAGCCGATTTAACACGACACGACCATAAAAATTTCATTACAAAATAAAACGGGGAAAACAACAATATCGTCGTCTAGACGCGGGTGTGTTATACTTAACTAAAGTTATATGTGCAATCTAATTAGTAAGAAAAAATATAACACGAATCGAACACTGTTCTTTGAACACGTTCTTAATTTATTTTTGTAGGTAGGTTAATAATATTTCGCAATGCACTTTGCAACGTCTATCGTGCAGAAAGGGTCATGTAAGGTAATGAAATTAGGAATGTTACGCGATAAGATTTAAAAATCAGAAATTAAAATTAAGTTACGTGATAACTACGAAATATGAGTAAATATTATTTTAACGGGTCGAATGACCGACATGTAATGAAATAGTTAATGGGCTGAAATAGTTATCCTATATATATATAATAGTGGACTGTATTAATAATGTGGGGCTGAATGTCTACGGTAACATGTACCTACTCCTGCGACCCCTCATGCGACCGCTGTGCATGCGAGGACACATGCAGCGTTCTGTCGCTACGCAGTAGCACGGGCAGTAAGGGGTGTTTGGGCTGGCGTGCATTGTGTGGGTGTTGTGTGCAGTTGTGTAGACGTGTATGGGTGGCGGCACGAGTCGAGGCAAAAAGTGAAATGTGTACGGTAGGGTTTAAAAACTAGTGGACTGTATGTATCCGGCTCGAAGGACCAAAATATTACGGCGAAAGGCGTTCGCCGTAACAGCGACGGAATATGGGTTAGGCAGGAGATAAGGGAATTTCTGGGGCTTACCTGGTTCGGGCTGGAGCTGGTTGGAGCTGAGGGCAGGCGCGGGGGCGCGGGCTTGAAGGCAACAACACACAACACAGTTCACTCAGGGGCACTGGTCGTAGGCGTTTTAGGGAGAGGTGAGCTGGTGGTCCTAGCTCTAGGTCACTGCACACGTATGACGATGATCACGGGCTGAGTTCTAGGGCGCGCGCGCGCGTGGATTCTCTTTGAAAGGTCGGAGCACACTGCCGTTGCGCGGCGCCGGCGAACACTTCGTCGAGTATAATTGTCAACTCGCTGTGATTGGCCGATCATTCGTTGCCCAGTCGTTGCACCAATATGCATCTTAATTGACCGGCGCAGAGACGGTTATCCGTCGCGCTGTGGCGCGAACACTGTCCCACTACTGGGCAAAGGAAATTGAAATCCAGTCATCTGCCTTGGGTTGTTTGTAATCTGTTGAGTTATTTTTTGTTTAATTATTAAGGTGACATAAAGCCCACATACTGTCCACTACTGGGCAGAGGAAATTGAAAGGAAAGAAAAACCCGGGACCTCTGCTTAGCTACTCGGCCACCGAGGTGTTAAAATGTCAGTTTAGATCAACTAAAAACGGTTTCCTCTTCCAGACTAAGGTCATCTGACCAATCCTATAAGCACAACTTGCTTTTAATTATATTCCATAGGGATGTTCATAGATAGGTAAATAAGAAACGCCATTAACTTCATACACATAGTATTAATTGATTTCAAGAACACAACCAATAGCTTTATTTATTTATTTCAAACAAATAGATTACTGTCAATGCCTGCGTATAGTAGCACATTTAGACGGTAATCCTAAACAAGTAAGTACACAGCATGATTATGTTGTATATATGGCACAGAAAGGACTCTTATCTTCAGACATCCAGTCAAATATTACTTGTTGGTTGAGTCCGACTCGCACTTGGCCACTTTTTGTCCTTTGTACACGTACTTTTTATTAGTATCTACAAACTAACAAACAATTTTATTCATGTTCGAGTGAAGCGCACTTTACTTTTCTCGAATTGCTACTTCCTCATTGCCTCATTGAAACTCAGTGTGTAAAGTTACTATTTCGTACTTTTAACTCCTTGGTCCCGGTATGCTCACTACCTGGCATTACTAAAAAGTATTTTTAAAAACTTACTTTTTAGACATAAAAGAAATTGACACCACTTAGTAAGTTTTCATTTAGTCACTTTCGGAATTTGTCATTTTCGGAATTTGACATTTTCAGAATTTAGCATTTTAGGAATATGTCACTTTTGGAATTTGTCATTTTCGGAAATTGACATTTTTGGAGTTTATCTTTTTCGGAAATTGTCTATTTTGGAGTAGACCTTTTAGGAAGTAGTCGTTTTCCAACATGTCATTTCAGGAAGTTGCCGTTCTCAGCCTGAGGGCGTCCTCGTGTCAGCATTCACACCAGCATTAAGGTTGCTTCACTTGTAAGTATAAAACAAAATAATTGACAATTTATTTAACATAAAAGATATATGTAGGTACCAAAGGTCCTCCACTCAGCAATATGTCGTGGATACCAAGTCACAACCCTACAATCAAGTTTTTGGGGGCACAATCAAGGCTTTGGATGGTGAGCCTAGGCCCTCCGCCTCGCCCATGTCGCCGGGTCATCCAACATCTACAGCTACATCAACATCAGCTTATAATCATCCCACTGCTGGGCACAGGCCTTTCCACATGAACTGTTACATTTGAGATTTTGTCCCTTTTGGGGAAAAGGAAGAAAATCCCAAATGCAAGCTTCAGTGGGTTGTTATCAAATAAAACCATAAAATGTTCAACAGCTAGGCAGTATATTGTAAAAGAACACACAAATATTTTGTCCAACAACAATAAAATAAAATTATAAATTTTATTTCATTCTTATTATTTAAAAGAGGGGGGTTAGTCACAATTTTATCTTATATTATGTTAGGTACAATTCATCTACGTTACTCCTTTTAATTTATTTAGCCGGAAATAACATAAAAAAAACTATCAGTTGAAATTGACCCTAGGGTCAATCTCAAATGAAAGTTCTACAAACTTTCTATTAATTTTGCCAACTATAATTTCCTGTTTAAAGTAATCTAAACCTTATTCCAAAGCTATATCACCCCCTAAAACACACTAAAATCCTAAGAGTCAAAAATGACCAAGCGGGTCGGTGATAATTTTAATTTAAAATAAATTTTATAATACTGTTCCTACTACTGCCTAACCAGCCAGCTAATATCTCAGTCGTACGAGCTAGGGTCATGGGGGGTCGGGATAAACCAGTACCGTCTGGAGTATGATGTTGAAATTAAAATTAAATTACTCCGTCTCTTGAAATATTAAATTAAATGTTTTAAACCGTTTAACCGTATTAAAACTCTCTCACGTTTAAAGCCGATACTCTAAAGAACCGTGGGGTTATACCGATATAAAATTACTAATTTTGGGGCGCCAGGGTCTGGATGTAGACCCGAATCTGGAGACGATTTCACCATACAACTTCACACAGGTCGAACTCGCAGATCCTCAAAGGTTTCATAACTTCACCAACGCTTGGTGTAGTTGAATATAAAAGAAAATACTATAAATACTATGTTAAGGTTTCGAAACCCTAATGTAAAAATATGTTCCTGAATAAAGAACGATTAAACCCAGAGTGGGGGTACAAAAAACCGTCAACGCCTGTTTGGCGACAGCTTGCTGGCAGCAGGTGGCCGCTGGTGCCCCGAAGAGGCAGGTCTCGCGTCCAGGCTTTAGGGCCCAGCTCTAAATCCTGGCGGCGAGACGGGCCTCTCGAAGCATCTGAAATTATCAACACGGGGCCTATTTATAACACTACACGCCTAGTTTTAACTGTTACATAAATTAGGGTCCCGCAGTCTGCTATCTGTGTATCTGGGGCTGCAACCTATCATAACCAGGGACTCGCAGCGCCATGGGTTATCAAAAGCTTCCCAACGCTGTTGCACAACTAAAAACTCACACTCCAACACTAACATTTAACACCATGTTTTAATTTTAGCTTTGTTTCACATTTAACTAGTACACAAGGCACTACACGGCTACGATATTCCAATAAACATAACTAAATAATGCCAGACTACTGTTGGATGGGGCAATATCCACCTAATAAAGGGGGTTTGACACGTCTGCCACATGGCCAAGAGCCTTGCGTCGCCTGGCGACAAGGCAGGATTCAGACACCATGAAATATCGATTTGCTTTCCTAGTATGACGGCTTATTATATTTAAACAATGCTATTGAGATACTCACGCGCTAGGATAACTTATATCTACGCGTGGCTGCCAGCGGCGTCACGACCGGTTGGTTGTGGCACGGATTCCTGTAAATAAACCACACACTTGTTGACTATATTCTCAAGCTAATGACGCCTTAAATCCACTACATTATTACGACCTCAGATTAAAACAAAAGGTGACTACGACTCATGCCTACCTGAGTGCATTGATCTCAACTTATCGCACCACTTCACACCAGAGATTGACTCGTTTCGGCGTCGCAACTCCGCAGCTCTCCCTTCGCCGGAAACACTTATAAATCGAAGGCCAGCTTATAATTTCTACTTCCATTGTCGGGTAATTCATAAGAAATTGTTCTTTTACAATTTTCCTTCAAACCAACAAAACATCAAATATGACGTCTGTCACAACTCGCCCTCTGCTAACAGAATTTGCCAACAATAACAACACACGACCTAAAAAAAAAATTAACGTTTAGCAATGGGAAATGCATTTTTCTTTAATTTAAAATTATGTTTTGTGATATTTAACTCACTAATCACCCTGTCTTAATATTAAGGAGTATTAGTTTCCTCTCTGGTAACCCCTACGGGCAGAGACAATATCCATATAAAAAATATTACTCCCGTTCGAATGTTCTAGATAAAAGTCCTTATAGAAAAAATTAGTTCTATTTCCGGATTTGCTTGAATTAAATTTAATTACTTAAAGTAATTATTATACATATTAATTTATTATGTAATTTATTATTAGAACTGTTTCGACTATTTTTTAAAATTGAATCTTTTATGTGAAATTAAAAGCTGACAGCTACTTCGCCCCGCTACCGCTAGGCGTCGCTACGGTGGCTGTCATTTTGTCTATGGTGTTATGTCAAATACAAAACGTAAACACGGAATAAAATCTCTTTAGATGTAAGTTTAAGTCTTACTAAAACTGATTTAGAAATATGTTTTAATTGAAAATGCAAGAAAAGTGTGTCTTGTAATGTGTCAGCCAAGGCTCCATGTCTTTAATGTGAAGAAAAATGGATTTAATTCAAACAAGCTACACGGACTAATGTTTTTGGACATTTGATCATTCTAAAGGATGATTTCAGGTAAGTCCTATTCAACCATTGCGAACTTCTTTTGTAGATTAGTAAAGGCAGACAGGGCCACGAATTTACAACGTAACAGTACCTCCCCAACCACCAGAGATTTGACCGACCAGGGCAAATCTCGACGCTGGCCCTCCAGCGTCACACTACACTTCAAACAACCAAGCAAGCACAAACAACCAAAAGAAACCTACCCGTGTAGCTGCACTACACAATAACTCAAAACTTTCCTGTAAATAGCTATACAATATGCTATGACAGTAAAAAAAACAACAAAACGCAGACTTGTGTACGACAATTCTTCATATATATATATATATATATTTAAATATACAAATATCCCATATATATATATAGTTTGTATATCCCAATAAATATACAAACTTCTATATGAATATAAACTAATGTACATAATAAATATAATAATATCAATTATAATATACTCTTACATAAATCTAAAAACTTGGTGGCTATGCAGTTAACATATTATCACAGTGTCACCAACCGCACTGTTGCCTCGCGTTAAGGCTTTTGGTACCAGTCACTGATCCGCTGGGGTGTATGGCTTACTTTTTTAACAATACTGGTTACTGAAAAGTCACCACAATAGACTCCCAAAGTGAGTCTGATCCATTAAGCGATATGGAAAAGACAAACCTTTTGGAGTTTAATATGAATATTACCAAAATACTAGATTATAAATGATTGATTACTTTATATATATTAAATACACTAATTTTGGTTATAATGATATTATTACATAAACATAAAAACTGGTAGCTATACAGTTAACCTATTATTACAGTGTCACCAGCCGCACTGACGCCTCGCGTTAAGGCTTTTGGTACCAGTCACTAATCCGCTGGGGTGAATGGCTTATTTAACTATACAGGTTACTGAAATAGACCTACAGTTATCCCACTGGGTAAGTCTGATCCATTAAGCAATATGGAAAAGACGAAGCCCAGAGAGGCACAAAATAATAAATATATACACCAAACGTCTATATATGTTCTACAGGTTAGGTCTGATCCATTTACAAACATGGAAAAGACGAAACCCAAAGAGCTATACAATAATAAATATATGTTAGAATCGTCTACACGTCCAAGTCTATCCTTCCTAACAAACGATACCTCCTCAATACACAAACATCTAAATGCTCCTACCTATAAGCACATTTTTAAAGTAATGCCCAGTAAACTTCTTACACGGCTGGGCAGCCGTAAACCAAAAAAAAACCCACAACCCAAACCAACAAATATTCACCACCACCTAAAAGTTTGGCTAACCGCCCCTAAATAAATCCAACTAAAAAAAACCGAATTCCATCAAAGCAGCCTACACGCCCGCCAATAAATGGCCACCATCCTCAGGACTATCATCTCGTTGCCTCACCAACGGTCCGGAGATTGGACCCATTCAATATGGTGTCTAATCTCCAAACTTAAAATAAAAAGAAACAAAAACAAAACTCCAGCTTAACAAAAGAACTGTGATACCACGCCAAAAGTCGACTTTCCTATTTGTAGATAAACGTCAAAAACCACAAAAATTTTTAAACAACAAGCTCCCTTGAAAGGGCTTCTAGCACTGTGGCATATACAGCCACTAGCGCTAAAACAGCGGTAACTTCAAGGCATATACAGCCCTCCATCGTCACCATTAACCCCTTTCACAAGAAACCAAACACCACAAGGGATTCCAGCACTGTGGCATATACAGCCACTAGCGCTGAAATAGAGTGACTTCAAGGCATATACAGCCCTCCATCGTCACTTTTCAACCCCTAACAACAAACAAAAACACCACAACGGAGGTTTTCAACTCACCATACAAACGAGAAATCGTAAATTGCAAAGTAAATTTAATAGTATTAGCATTTTAAAGGTATTTATTGCAATGTAAAAAGTAATTTTAATTGATGCAAGTCAAAAAAAAAAAAAATTAAAATATTAGGCGTGGCATTTTAAAATTTAAAAAAAAAGCTACTAAAATATGAGCTGGCTTTCTCACTAGGTGATATAAATTTAAGTAAGTAATAGTCCATAGAATTCAGTAACAACCGCAGCAAACACAGTATTATAATAATAATACTTACAAATAATTGTATTTAAGTCAATCTCAGTCAATATCGTTCAAATAATATTTTAATTATAGGAATACACTAACACCACAATCAACGCTTGTATTAGAAAAATAAAAATTAATATAACATTTGTATTCCAATAAAAATTGTGTCATAATAACCTATTGTGTCATAAAATAATAATCCAGTTCAGCTGAGTACAATACTTATATAATTAACACTTGTATATATAAAAAATTAAATTAATATCACTGGTATTTAAATAAAATTAGTGTTAAGATCGTTCAAATAATAATAATTTCATATTGACACAATATTTAAAAAAAAGAACGAATAAAAATTCGATATTAAAAAAATAAAATGGGAGGAATCCGTGCCAATGCACGCGTGACGGTTTTTCTTAAAAGTAATAATCCCCACGGTTCTAGTACGCTATCGGTATTCTGGCTTTTTAGTTACAGCACAAGACATAACCACTATCCCTAACCAAAACACACGTTGAGTGCGCCACTGTTACATTTGAGATTTTGTCCCTTTTGGGGAAAAGGAAGAAAATCCCAAATGCAAGCTTCAGTGGGTTGTTATCAAATAAAACCATAAAATGTTCAACAGCTAGGCAGTATATTGTAAAAGAACACACAAATATTTTGTCCAACAACAATAAAATAAAATTATAAATTTTATTTCATTCTTATTATTTAAAAGAGGGGGGTTAGTCACAATTTTATCTTATATTATGTTAGGTACAATTCATCTACGTTACTCCTTTTAATTTATTTAGCCGGAAATAACATAAAAAAAACTATCAGTTGAAATTGACCCTAGGGTCAATCTCAAATGAAAGTTCTACAAACTTTCTATTAATTTTGCCAACTATAATTTCCTGTTTAAAGTAATCTAAACCTTATTCCAAAGCTATATCACCCCCTAAAACACACTAAAATCCTAAGAGTCAAAAATGACCAAGCGGGTCGGTGATAATTTTAATTTAAAATAAATTTTATAATACTGTTCCTACTACTGCCTAACCAGCCAGCTAATATCTCAGTCGTACGAGCTAGGGTCATGGGGGGTCGGGATAAACCAGTACCGTCTGGAGTATGATGTTGAAATTAAAATTAAATTACTCCGTCTCTTGAAATATTAAATTAAATGTTTTAAACCGTTTAACCGTATTAAAACTCTCTCACGTTTAAAGCCGATACTCTAAAGAACCGTGGGGTTATACCGATATAAAATTACTAATTTTGGGGCGCCAGGGTCTGGATGTAGACCCGAATCTGGAGACGATTTCACCATACAACTTCACACAGGTCGAACTCGCAGATCCTCAAAGGTTTCATAACTTCACCAACGCTTGGTGTAGTTGAATATAAAAGAAAATACTATAAATACTATGTTAAGGTTTCGAAACCCTAATGTAAAAATATGTTCCTGAATAAAGAACGATTAAACCCAGAGTGGGGGTACAAAAAACCGTCAACGCCTGTTTGGCGACAGCTTGCTGGCAGCAGGTGGCCGCTGGTGCCCCGAAGAGGCAGGTCTCGCGTCCAGGCTTTAGGGCCCAGCTCTAAATCCTGGCGGCGAGACGGGCCTCTCGAAGCATCTGAAATTATCAACACGGGGCCTATTTATAACACTACACGCCTAGTTTTAACTGTTACATAAATTAGGGTCCCGCAGTCTGCTATCTGTGTATCTGGGGCTGCAACCTATCATAACCAGGGACTCGCAGCGCCATGGGTTATCAAAAGCTTCCCAACGCTGTTGCACAACTAAAAACTCACACTCCAACACTAACATTTAACACCATGTTTTAATTTTAGCTTTGTTTCACATTTAACTAGTACACAAGGCACTACACGGCTACGATATTCCAATAAACATAACTAAATAATGCCAGACTACTGTTGGATGGGGCAATATCCACCTAATAAAGGGGGTTTGACACGTCTGCCACATGGCCAAGAGCCTTGCGTCGCCTGGCGACAAGGCAGGATTCAGACACCATGAAATATCGATTTGCTTTCCTAGTATGACGGCTTATTATATTTAAACAATGCTATTGAGATACTCACGCGCTAGGATAACTTATATCTACGCGTGGCTGCCAGCGGCGTCACGACCGGTTGGTTGTGGCACGGATTCCTGTAAATAAACCACACACTTGTTGACTATATTCTCAAGCTAATGACGCCTTAAATCCACTACATTATTACGACCTCAGATTAAAACAAAAGGTGACTACGACTCATGCCTACCTGAGTGCATTGATCTCAACTTATCGCACCACTTCACACCAGAGATTGACTCGTTTCGGCGTCGCAACTCCGCAGCTCTCCCTTCGCCGGAAACACTTATAAATCGAAGGCCAGCTTATAATTTCTACTTCCATTGTCGGGTAATTCATAAGAAATTGTTCTTTTACAATTTTCCTTCAAACCAACAAAACATCAAATATGACGTCTGTCACAACTCGCCCTCTGCTAACAGAATTTGCCAACAATAACAACACACGACCTAAAAAAAAAATTAACGTTTAGCAATGGGAAATGCATTTTTCTTTAATTTAAAATTATGTTTTGTGATATTTAACTCACTAATCACCCTGTCTTAATATTAAGGAGTATTAGTTTCCTCTCTGGTAACCCCTACGGGCAGAGACAATATCCATATAAAAAATATTACTCCCGTTCGAATGTTCTAGATAAAAGTCCTTATAGAAAAAATTAGTTCTATTTCCGGATTTGCTTGAATTAAATTTAATTACTTAAAGTAATTATTATACATATTAATTTATTATGTAATTTATTATTAGAACTGTTTCGACTATTTTTTAAAATTGAATCTTTTATGTGAAATTAAAAGCTGACAGCTACTTCGCCCCGCTACCGCTAGGCGTCGCTACGGTGGCTGTCATTTTGTCTATGGTGTTATGTCAAATACAAAACGTAAACACGGAATAAAATCTCTTTAGATGTAAGTTTAAGTCTTACTAAAACTGATTTAGAAATATGTTTTAATTGAAAATGCAAGAAAAGTGTGTCTTGTAATGTGTCAGCCAAGGCTCCATGTCTTTAATGTGAAGAAAAATGGATTTAATTCAAACAAGCTACACGGACTAATGTTTTTGGACATTTGATCATTCTAAAGGATGATTTCAGGTAAGTCCTATTCAACCATTGCGAACTTCTTTTGTAGATTAGTAAAGGCAGACAGGGCCACGAATTTACAACGTAACAGAACAACAGTACATGGGGAGAATGGGCTTTAACCCAACACGCTGTTCTAATGCGGGTCGGTGGGTTTTAACGACTGCCATCATACGACCACCACAAGAAAGTTAACTTGCCTTCCGAAGCAAGGAGTTTAAGATATTTAAAAAAAAATTGTTCTTAATCTTGCTAATAAATTTATAGCTTACGAGAATATAGAAATTTCACTGCGCGTTAAAAGGTTCACAAAGTGGCTAAGTGGCCTGCTTCTAATATTTTTTTTATGGTGCATTTGACAAAGTCAGGTCTTCACATAAAGTTGCTCACTGGCATTGGCACCTTCGGGCCTTCCAATTATTTCTGTGCAACATATAACTTGATCTCTTGTTTCCGAAAGTAGGACATATAAACGCGTCAATAAGCTGGTGATGGAACCAACAAATGAAATAATTCACAGCGATACAGTTAAATTTATTGTAAACGCTTAAAACTTTATGTATCAATGCGCTGGAATCTGATGTAAAGTTAAAATAATGTCATATCGATGTACATGCTAAAGCTACAACCGTTAGTACTTTTTCACGAACAGCTGTATCGATTTCGCCTATGTAGCGTATAAATTTTAAAGCTTATCAGTGATTACTTATTCGTAGTATTTACTAAAGCCATTAACAACCCCTCACCGTTACATCCCAACTAGCACAAACTAGTTGCTTAAGAGCTTTGGAGCTAATCCGATTATTCCCAAAGGCGCCAAGCTCAAGCGCCAGAGCGTGCACTGCAGACCTTATGCAGCCGCTTTGCAGCCAAAGGGGCACAACTTTTTGCAGCCTACCGTTTCATTAGAACTTCATAATAGTGGCACTAAAGCGTTACAGGAGTTGCAACTAATAATTAACACCACACTAAAGCTCTTGTGGCGCTTATTGAATGAATGATAGGTTTAACAGAACGTATAAAAGATCACTGATCATTCACCTTGTCTCTCATTTATTAAATACATCTGTTGTTCCTGAGTCAGACATTACTGAATACAAATAAATAAAAAGTGAAGTGTTTTTGAGTTATATTTTGTATTATATGAAAGTGGCTAAAAACGCAGTTAGGTTTATCGTGCACATAGTTGATATTATTGTAGTATTTTTAACGCGTTTTTTAAACCTTATAAGAAATATCGTAGAACTATCAAATTTAGAGGCAATATTAAACGACGGCAAGGTGAAAGAGGACTATAAAATTAAATATAGTATTGTATGCCAACCAGGAAAAGCTGAAAACTGCGCATATCAACTAGTATAGTAAAATTGATGTTTTACCAGAGAATTTCTAACCAAATGCTCTTGGTCTGGTAGCGCAAGAGGTGAAGGCACAAAAGTATGTTTAAAACACTATAAAAATGTTTTACAACTGTTTTTTGAACTGATTTACAAATGTGACCATAAGAATAAATTAAACATATGATTACGCAAAGAAGGTTATTTTACTTAATTTTTTTATTATGCCGCACCAAGCTATAACTAGTTTTTCTCTGTAACTGGTCCGTTATCACTAATTGCGAAAACAAAATCTACGGGTCCCTCGCTTATGTTTGTTCAACTCGAACTTGGCGCATAATTTTTGTTTCTTACCAATGAATCCCATAAGGATAAATTAAATTAATAGAGTTTTATAAATGAAAGCTAAATTACTCTCACGTAATTGAGTTTAAAAAAATACGTGTTATTTAATACATATTTCAATTACAGAATTCTCACACACAGTTGTCTTTTTTAATTTCTGCATATTCTGATAAACTCTCCGTACTTTCTTGCGATATTCACCAGCTCTTAGTTTGAACTTCCATGCTTTTAGATCCATATTTCTTTTAAACTGGCTCAACTATTTTATAAAATGTGATTTGATTTCTCCAATAAAAATAGCAGAATGTATCCAAATGAGTAGGCAATGTCCATTACGTTCCTGCTTCTATTGTGAAACCTTAATGTCGCTATTAGTAAAACAGTCGATCAAATTGCTACTTAAGTCTGCGCAAAAGTACAAATTACTTCTGCAATAAAACTTTCAGTGGCAGAATAGTGATAAATATATCTTTTATACAGTTCCGTTAAAAAGGCTGCGGTTAAAGTCTTTATGCAGTTCTGAAGCGCACAGCAGCGGCAACAGAAGCTTTTTAGCAGCTTTAAGCTTTAACGTTTTAACTCTCTTTAAAGCTATAGACGGCAAATGGGTTGTAAAATGAACTCTTATAAAGCCTAGAGTGGCATTTGGTTTAGTTTCTGCTACCCCTAGTGATATTTACAGCTATGAGCAGTTACGGAAGCAATAGTAGAACTTACAACCCCTTTTTGAACCCCTAAAGCGTTACTGTACAGCTAAAAGTTGCAAAATAGGCTGCTATTTCCACTAGTGTGCTAGTACTCATATGAGTACACGGCGCAAACGCGAGGCTCGACAGTGCAACGAAACAACTGCTTCAATAATTACTTTGCTAAATTTTTAGTCATCTGCGTACATATAAGATTATAAGGATTTTTTTTAGATTATAATGCTTTAGATTATATCTAAAGTCAATAGATTCATTTCATCAGCCTATAAAGCCAATACAAGTGATATCTACGTCACTTCCGTGATACATGTTACAATAATTGTAACGTGAATCGAATATGAATTATTCAAATTTACATAGACAATGTAACTACAGAAGTTGAATTAAATAACGAGTAAAAATAAAACTCAAGTAAAAAGTGAATCGTAAAAAAAACAATTTAAAATAGCTTGGGCTTGAGGAACATCGATGACATTATTTGACGCTTAGCGGCACGCTCGTCACTCCAAAACGTTTTCCCATATTAGTTCCCTACAGCATTCTCCGTCATGCGATTAGTAATTCTCAGCTCAGTCCGTCGTACCTCCATCTTATTTTTTTTTGTGGTTTTATAAATAAAATTCTTGGTTTAATCATAGTCTAATGCACAATTTTATCAAGACATTGTTGTCACTGTCATTAATGTGATGTTGTCATTGTTGTGATAAGGAGCACTAAAGTTTCCGTTTCTAAGTTACATTAACATTTTTACATTTTACGTTACGTTACACTAACCCACAGAACAGTTCTCTCTTCTGTTCTGTGTGTTACATTAAAGATGTTGGACCTTTGCTAAAATATCACACCGACTTCTTATGAGAATTCGAAAATGTACTGTTTTGTTTCATTTGGTAAACACTCAAGCCCGTTCACGACCTTTCATTTGCTAAACACTCATGAACAGTTAATAATCCACCATTATTTCACAATTATATACGTCAAAAACAAATTAAAAAAATAAATCTGCAATGACAACTCTTTGAACGATTCTCTACTCTTTTGAACGATTCAAAGGGTTTTTTAATTAAGTTTATTGAATGAATACATTTTGACATTGACTTTGACTTAACTTTCGCAAGAAGCTCTACCCCTCTTACCATCAAATACCATCAGCGTTTATGGCAGCCAGCATTAAAGTAGAGCTTTGATAATAGTCTTTTCTAAATAGTCATGTTCACAACAAGACTAATCAATGCCAAACCAGCTTCCGAGAACAACAATAGGACAAGGAAGTTATTTAACCAAACCGATTCTTGTCAGACAATAATATAACATTCAGTTGATAATAATGGCATTAAAAAGCACACATTAAAACACAAGTTAAGGTTTACAAAATACACATTTATTTAGTTAAATCACAGATTACTGTTAATCAAACCGTTTTTATAATTGTTAAGCTTTTACTCGCGAATTTATCACTAATTAAGTGTCGTTATTACTAAATTCTTTACAATAAACATTATTCATTACTATCTTTTGCAAATCATTGTTAAGTAGGTAAGTACAAATCATAATTAAATACATACTTCGGAGACAACAATGGTGACATCATTTTGGTGGTTTGAGACACGATTTCTATGACACCGTTTGATGGGTGTTACATTTTTACAGAAACGACGATGGACGAAATAGGTACTAAAAAACGTTTCGCAATTACTATTGCTATTATTGCTTCACTTACAAATTATAGTGATCAAATAGCCTAATCCTTATAATAAGGCTCCGTTAAGATATTAGTGGCACATTTACCTGTATTCGCTTGAAAAAGGTAAGAAACCATATATAAAAATATGCTGTGCCCCTTAAAAGTTAATAATAGTCAAGTCCTTAAAAACCCAACAAAACTTATAAATACGATCTCTAACATGAGAATTCGGTATTGCATAATATAAATATTATTATTCACATAACATCGCAGTTATTGACCTACTGGTCTAACCGAGACTCTCAGCTGTTTCGGTAAAACAAATCTATTTTTAGCTTTGTTTAAACGTGGCTGGTTGAATGAATATGTAATGATAAACCGTCACGTCGCGTCATGCGAAGGACAATGTATAAAAATAAAGACACACCGCCAACGTTACATGGATTGAATGTAAATAGAAAAGGTGCTGGTGAAGTAGGAAGGCAAAAAGTAACGGAAAAACCTGGGAGCTTCCTTATTATTGTATCTGAACCAGCAAACGAGAGTACGGCGCGCTCAGCCTGGTGGTGCGCGGCCGCCGCAGTCGATGGACGCGCGCGGCACCGAGGGCACACGCGGCCGTGACGCACCCTGGAGGTTCAGTTCTTATGCCGCAATGCCCAGCAATGTTACAAAATGCTGCTTGTATCCGGTCAATTCAGACGGATTCTGGATCCGGTCTAGCCAGATGCCTACCAACATGCTACTGTATTCAAGATCATATTATAAAATAATAAAACATTTATTTCGGAACAAGTAGGAAAATAGTAGTTATAGTTAGAAAAATTAATAACTTATAAGTACTTTGGACTAATGGACGACTGTCAATGTCACACTGACATTGACAGTCGTCTGTCAATTCTAAATTACAGTGTTGCCGTTCGGAAACGGTCGTTTAATTCCATACAGACCCCTGCCCCGATCGGAAGGCTCCGATCGCTAGCTCAATCCATCGGGCAAGGAGAGGCAGTTGCTGTGGCTCATCGCGGAATCGAACCGCAGTCCCATACTCGCCAACTAGCAACTTTACAATGCTGCCCTAGCTACAAGCAGGAGGGCAAGTTATTCTCCTTCAACAACATACTAAATCTAATTAGCCAAATTAAAATAATGCTAAATTATCTTATTCACCAAAGCTTATTTTCTAAAAATAAACGAACATCATTTAGATACACCCGTGCCCTCGCCATTTTGTGCCATTGTCGGAGCGAATAAGTGAAGGTAGACCCTTACGCGACACGAAACGATCCAACGCGACGACGAAGGCCTCCGTGGACAACGAAGAAACTCCCAAGAGGACGGCCTTAGTAGCCAGGCACAAAAAAAAAACACAAAATATTTACCTACAACTCGGGCATTGCGAAGGTTGATCGGTTTTACCGAGAAAGGTCCAGCAGAACCCGTTGCGTGCGACCCCCAAGAACGGACGAGACTGAGTGACTCGGTCCGAAGGCAGACCCCCCGTCTGCGGCTGCACAGGTGAAGATGTCCACTGTGACAAAATAAACACCAAAAGAGCATTACACAAATCAAGCTCGAACAAACAATATTCAAAATTACAAATTACGTTACCTAGTAACACATCCAACAAACGTCAACCGTGACGTACTGGCCTATTGAAAGGCTCATGGGAAGTTTCTCAATTTCCAAAACTTGTGCATAGTTATGGAAATGGTACACATACACAATGACTCTAAACTATGCGGAGTCGAGTCGTCAAACTGTGTACATAATAGAAACAAAAAACAAAATAGTTGGCACTGCCAGCAGTGTAAAACGACCCAGAGCTGTCTGGGTGCCTAGTAGGACCCGTCCTAGTACCCGAGCCCAAGTGTAGGTCAATTGGGCCAGGTGACAAAGTGTGGGTCTGCCCGATCTAGACCAATGCCTGTGCCGTTATCCCTGCGGGCGAATCGGTAAAAGGCTGTTAACCTACAACGGTAAATTCATTACCGTTACCGAAATTGACATTCTCAACATATATGCATGTACCGAGGAGAGGGTGACTTGTGTTAGCCCCGTCAAACTCCTAGTAAGCATGCCACCAAACAATGTTGCACAAAATTAAAATTTCAAATTTAAGATTTAAGTCCGCCGATTGGCTACCTTAGGTAGCGACAACAATTGTCGCGCGTGTGCGTCTACCAATAACCCCTCTTCCACAGCGCCACGCAAACTTCCTAACTGATGTGTAGGAAGCCTATCAGGTATCCTGGGCCCTCCCATTGGTGGCGGTGTGGATGGCTGGACATCCCCTATCCGTCGCCTTTTAATGTCGCAGGCCGCCTGGACGACATTATCATTGATCTCGATTATTTGGGCAAAATCATTTTCATATGCCGACCATACCTCTTTGTTGGACGGTGGAGTTGCCTCCGACAAAACCACCATGGCGGTCTCAACCAAAGACACCCGCTGCTTCAGTTGCTCCGCCCTTTCGAGGATGGCGTCGTCTCGCTCACTCCGGGACAGCAGCCCCTGCACGGAACCGAACCATCGCAGCTCCTTGGCCAGGACTGCCTCCGCCATCGCGTTGTCAACAAAAAACAAAATAAAAGAGGGATGAGATTTATGTCCAACAATAGCACAAAAGGCAGAACAATGTTCCCTACACGCATACCCTTTTAATTACAATGTAGCAACAACCAAAATTAATAAGTACAAAAAAAAAATTATACGGGTTTGCACTTACAAATAAGATGTACAATTTGTATTACATAGTCCCTATGCATAAATCAATCAATTCAAACCAATATAATGACTAAATAAATTCTAAATTGGTTTCCAAAAAGGAAGGCACCAACAAAACAAGACGTGCCGTTACCATTGTATAAACCGTTATAACAATCCAACTGAATTTCAAAAAAGGTAGGTAACACCTAACGTGCAAATAAACTCTCTGGTTGTTTCCAAAAGGCACACAATAAAATAAAAAGTGTTCAACCGATTTCACATTACACAATGATGAACCAGTAAATCAAACTTAAATTGATTTCCAAAGAAAAATATAAATACAAATAAAATGTTCCTTAGTATTACATACGCCACTATGTAAACAAATCATTTACCAAACAAATGTTACAAATGAATGGAACTCAAATTAATGAAACTAAATTATTTTCAAAGAAAGAAACAACTTATGGGAACAAAATAAATGTTACATAGCCGCCATGTAAACAAAACAAGCAATAAATCAACCCTAGTTGATTCTAAAGCAGCCACAATAAACATTAACTGTTCAATTAATGATAGATAGGCCAAATTTACTATGTAAACAAACAATTTATAAAGTAACATAACTGCTGCTGCTGTGGGTCACCCTAAACTGTGGTCCAGAGAGGTCATCGACTGACTTCCCTAATAGCGAGTCTCTGCTACCAAAGAAGGCACGGTTCAGAGGTCCTGTTCCGGTGAACCTGTAGACAGCACCCTCTCGAAATAAAACTATCTTATTACTATTAAATCAATTAAAATCCTACTTATTATTATAAACAAAAATAAAAGATAACTTACATACTATGTGACTGTGCGTACCCGACGCCGCTTCGCCTCCTCGAGGTCCTCAGCTCGGCCGCAGTCCGCCGCGCTGACTGGCTTCGGGCTGCTGTGGTGGTGGTCGATCTTGTGGCTGCTGTGGTGGGTGGAAGGCCCTAAGCGTCCCGTCTACCCCAACAGAGCTCTCAACCCCAGAAAAATACGTACCACTTGCACAAATCACTCCACTGTTCACGCCACGCCGCGTGTCCGTGTCAACCAAACAAGTAACTGGTTTTAGCTAGCCCGCCCTGGTACTATTCAACTAATGTTTTAAACTGCACTTAAATATTACGGACCCCCGAATCAAACAATATGTGCCTTACATATCAAATTACAAATACAAAGTAAATATTCTGTACGCGACTCCGCAGTCAAGTTAACCTCACCATATTATCAACGTGAGTGTCACACTGACATTGAAAGTCGTCTGTCAATTCCAAATTACAGTGTTGCCGTTCGGAAACGGTCGTTAAATTCCATACAGTATACCTACACCTTCAGTGAGATGAACAGGTGAAAATTAGTTATCCCTGGACACGTTTCCAAGGATAACTGAAAAGTAAAAAATAATTTAAAAGTGAAATATTTTTTTAAAAAACAAGCTTTTATTTAAATGCGCTGAAAAAAAAACTTTTACTTTAAAACTTTTACTATAATAACAACTTATATCGTCATTACACAATTTATATGATAACTAAGGTTGTTTCGCGATTTGCTATATATTAACAATTAAATTAAATAACTTGATGCGGTTGTTTTTAACTATTAAAATTTTCAATCTAAGAAAATACGAGTACATACATCTCGCTACAACCTTTTATATCATTATAAATTGTGTTAAAGTTTTAAAGTAAAAGTTTATTTTTTTCTTTTTAGCGCATTTACATTTTTACATTGTTACATTACAGCATAGATCTAAAATGGTAATATGAATAATAATAGTTACAATGCAACAACATTATAGGCAAACACAACATGACAACAATGAAAAATAATCGGAAGTAATTTCGGAAAATTATATGAACATTAGTTAATTCAAGTACTACAGAGAACTACAAAAATAAATCACATTAAAAAAACAAACATAAAATTAAAACACATAAAATTATATTAATAATTAGTCAGAGACTAGGCAATGAGGACAGCAAAAGCAGTCCTCTACCATAGTCCACTTTTCACCAAATTGAGACTGCACATGTGCTCAACGTGACAACGACAGTTGGTGAGCCCATTGCCGCTCTAAGCTGTATGTGCAGTCTTTAGTCCGTTAGTCGCCTTTAACGACACCCAAGGGAAGAGGGGTTGGTAGTATATTCTTTTATACTATATAAAAGAATATACTACCAACCCCTCTATAATTATACGCGACACGGTTAATTATTAATATAATATCGATTAAGGGACATTCGTGTTTAATCTAAATATAAAAAACAAAGTCGGGTTAGTTACACAATTCTCAACTCTTGCACCATGTGTATGAATAATTCCGGAAAAAATAAGGATATTTCTTTTTTTTTAAATTTTAAACATTTAGTAAAGATAAGACTGCTTTATAAATTCGTAATATTTGATTATTTGCGGAGGACGCGGGTTCGATTTAACACAGAAGACAATTTTTTCAACGTTTCGTTATCTTTGAACTAATTTAAATTTAGTATGTGTCAAATTACACTAATCCTTATTTTATACCTTTTGAAATACACGTTTTATTAAGTACCTCTACCTACTTACCTTATTTTAGTTTTCCCCCCTATTTTTTTAAACGTATAACAGGTGTCAGCCCTATCAGAATAGGTATAAATTTTGCGCGTTGTTAGAGAGCTTGGACTCTGTAGGGTAGTTACTCATGTGGCTCTACTACTCAGTCAGTGTCACTCATTTAGCACCACCCAGGGGTCACGTGTAGGGTCTCAAGGGTAAACCTACGGACGCGAGTAACTTTAATACGGGGTATCATTAATACGGGGATTAATGATACTTTTAAATAATCTAATAAGTGCCATACCTATGATTTTAAACATTATAAACTAATTGTAATTTAATGTGCGATTTAGTAAAATGCAAATGTGCTGCCCGTGTGGGTCAAAAATGGGCATTGCTTTACAGTTGCCACAAATGTGTGTTTACACACTGCACCTATTTGTTTATTACATTTTTTTGTTGTGTTTGCAATTGTCAGGCCAAGGTTTGTATGAAAGGAACATTATCTTTGGAAATGTGTCACGGGACACGGGTGCGGTGGTGTTCGCGCGGACGATGTTGCGGGCGGGCCGCTAGTTTCTAGATAAATAAGTATGTGAGAGTTGGACTTTGGTCCCGCGCCGTAATATTACGAGCGCGAGCGCGCGGGCAACTCCTCCGATTCGATTAGTCATTGCGATATACACAAACATACATCCACGACTATTAGCCCCAAAGGGTCAGTCCGAGACTAGGCAATGGGGGCCGCAGAAGCAGTCCACGTTTCACCAAATTACAGCTGCACATGTGCTACGCGTGATATGTGGTGAGCCCATCGCCGCTCTATGCAGTTGTATGTAAGTGCAGTATTTAGTCCGTTAGTCGCCTTTTACGACACCTTAGGGAAGAGAGGGGGTGGTACCTGATATTCTTTCACCGCTACGCGATATGTTGGAATTGTTATTTGTAAAACTGTAAAGTGCTAATTGATGAACATCATTCGTGTTGCGCAGTGACATGTAGCGCGATCGAATAGAGCGAACATTCTCTAACTGTACACTTGTCTTACAATTTACTATCGACAACCTAAAGTAATAGCGTTTAACGCAATGGGATGGATAGAATGGAAAAAATGGAGCGTTTAATGCCACATTGTTTACAGTGGCTGTTATATTTGGATATTAATTGTGCAGAATGTAGCGCCATCGCGTGATTGCTTGCTCAGCGTTTGCTGGCCGAGTGCCAATGTGGAGCGAGCGGCTTTCAGTGGCTGGCATAATTAAACAGATAGGAATTACATATTGTAAAGTAAAGTCGACGTTTTCCTGTGTCTGTAGCTCCACTCTTTCTTCTAATCTAAGTAATGGATTTTTATGCGGTTTTCACTAATACAAAGAGCGATGACTAGGATGGTTGGGTCTGTAATTAGTAGATATTTTGAACTAAATGGCTGAAGTATGACCGTGGCAGCAAGCAACCACGGGGAAGAATTTTAGAGAGTGAACTGTATTACTTAGGTGTTGAAATTAAACTATTGAAAAATTACACAATGCTTTCTGACTGATTGTGAGTTACTGACTGATATACGTCATAATTTATAAATGTCTCAATATTTAGTTAACGTACAGAATTGTTATACTCACAGACAGAATTCGTTATTTTCATAATATTATTTACCAGCGGAAGTACCACCTCATTAGGCTATGTAGGTAAACATTCTATTTGGTGCTCAAAAACGAACATGTAACTGAAGTCCAACTTTTTGGATAACACACAGGTACTACAATAAAAATAAGAGTTATTTAATTTTATTGTTAGTAATAGTACCTAGCTTATTGTTACCATAAGAATATGTTTTTTTTTGTTACTATAAGCTTAAGTTTCGAATAAAATTTTGTTTGTGACTGTTTACTAGTTTGACAGTTTTATTTGAGTTATTTACAAACAAACACATAAAGAAAATAAGTCATTTTTCGAAAAGTTTTTTTTAGATAAGTACAATACGTTGATAAGTACATTTCGACTTTTAGACTTAACCAGCCATAAGGCCAACAGCATAAAGCGGTGATGGGCTCACCACCTGTCACGCTGAGCACATGTGCAGTCGCTATTTGGTGAAAACTGGAGTATGGTATAGAGTACTGCTTTTGATATCCTCATTACCTAGTCTCTGACTAACCCTTTGGGGTTAATAGTCGTGATTATATTAAGTATTTTTTCTATTCGAAAGCTCATACTTTGAAATATATGAAAAGTAAAAGTACGAATTGAAGCTTTAAAGTGTTTAAAAAGTTCACGTCTATATTTTCCTATTTACTTGATAGAATTTATTGAATTTGATTAAACGGAGAGCATTTTACTCGTACAACGGTGCCACTGTTTCTTGGAAGGGCCACGTTTTCAAAGACAACGTACAATTTTCCGGTATTTGTTTTGAGTCATTAATAAAAAGACATTATAAGTTATTAACATTAATGTTATTAACTATTAATATGCATGATACCTTTTCCGAAATAAATGTTTTATTATTATTATTATGATGATCTTGAATACAGTAGCACGTTGGTAGGCGTCTGGATAGACCGGATCCTGAACCCGTCTGAATAGACCGGTAACAAGCAGCATTTTGTAACATTGCTACTTTCCGGTTTCAAGGGTACTAACGAGATCCAGCACTGGGCATTGCTGCATAAGAACTGAACCTCCAGGGTGCGTCACGGGCGCGTGTGCCCTCGGTGCCGCGCGCGTCCATCGGCTGCGGCGGCCGCGGCCAGGCTGAGCGCGCCGTACTCGGGTTTGATGGCTCAGAACAATTTTAAAAAGGATGTTCCCTGATTCTTCCTTTTCCTTTTTTCCTTCCTACTTCACCAGCACCTTCCCTATTTACATTCAGTCCACGTAACGTTGGCGGTGTGTCTTTATTTATATACATTGTCCTTCGCATGACGCGACGTGACGTTTTATCATTGCATATTCATTCAACAAGTCACAGTTTATACAAAGCTAAAAATAGATTAATGTTTTATCGAAACAGCTGAGAGTCACGGCCAGAGCAGTAGGTCAATAACTGCGATGTTACGTGAATAATAATATTTATATTATGGCACACTAAATTCTCATTTTAGAGATCGTATTCATGAGTTTCGTTGGCTTTTAAGGACTTGGCTGTTGACTTTTAAGGGGGCACAGCATTTTTTTTCTTATTTTTTTTCAAACTAGTTCAGGTAAATGTGCCACTTATATCTTAACGAAGCATATTATAAGGGTTATGCTATTTGATCACTAAAATTTATAAGTGAAGCAATGATAGCTATAGTAATTACGAAACGTTTTTTAGTTACATACTCGTTTCTTTAAAAATGTATCACCCATTAAACGGTGTCTCATACCAACAAAATGATGTCAGCATTACTATCAATTGAATGATAAACTATTGTGTGACAATAATCGGTTTGGCTATAAAAATTCTTGTTCTATTGTTGATTTCGGAATCTGGTTTGGCATTAATTAGTCTTGCTGTGAACATGATTTTCTAGAAAAGACTATTATCGTCGTCGATCACTGTGATCGTAGATTATCGATGCGCTAATTTAATGCTGGCTGTCATCAACGCTGATGGTGTGTGCCAGTAACTTGTAAAAGTGAAGTCAAAAGTTAAAGTCGTCCAAATGTATTTAATCATTCAAATTAATTAAAAAAACATTTTTAATCATCCAAAAGAGTAGGAAATCGTTCAAAGGGTTGTCATTGCAAATTTGTTTTTATTATTTGTGAATTAATATAGAAATAATGGTGGATTATTAACCGTTCAGTGTTCGTGAACGTGCTTGAGTGTTCAGCAAATAAAACAAAACAGTAGGTATATTTTCGAATCCTCTCAAGAAGTCTTTGTGATATTTTAGCAAAGGTCCTACATCTTTAATGTAACACATAACAAAAGACCAATTTTATGATATTCTTCTAAAATTACTACGGAAACGGAAAGTTTTGCGCACCTTATCACAACAATGACAACATCACAACAATGAGAGTGATAACGTTGTCTTGATAAAATTGTGCATTAAAGCATGATTATACCAAGAATTTCGTTTATAAAACCACTAAAAAATAAAAAATAAGATAGAGGTACAACGGACTGAGCTGAAGTATACTAATCGCATGACGGGCAATGCTGTAGAGAACTGTTAAGGGAAAATGTTTTGAGGTGAAGAGCGTGCCGCAAAGCGTCAAATGATGTCACCGAATATTCCTGAAGCCCAAGGCAAGACCTTAAAGGTAAGATTAATTTTAAATTATGTATTAAAATGTTAAGAATTATTACAATTTAGTCAAACAAAAATTATTGCCCACGTATTTCCCACTGCTGAACTGTGACGTAGTAGTATAGTTAATTATTATTATTAAATAATGTTGGGGTCAGATAATAACTACCTTGTATAATTAAAAGATAAAGCTATTGTAACAAATACTAAGCAAGTAAGCCACCAACCTGCATTGGGCCAGCAGCGTGGTGGGTTATAGCCCACTATCCCCCTTGTTACGCTATGTGGGAGGTCTGTGCCCAGCAGTGGGACGTTTATAGGCTGATGGTGACCTCAAACTCCCTTTTTCTTTACTAAATGTGTACTTAATTGATAAGTGAGTTATAGTTCATAGTATTATCTATGTTACTGTTATTATGCGGTTTTTTTATTGTTTATAGCTTTATTTATATAAGATATTAGTCTGAAAATTTCCCCAAAATAAATAAATTAATAAATGACTAAACAAGTAAACATCTTTTATTTGCCTCGTCCCGTCATTAGAGGGCAATGACCTTCAGCATTGGAATCAAACTATTGCTACTATCAATGATTATGGTTTAATCACTGCGCTTGCCAAAAGTCATCGCTCGGCTTTGTCACTCTGTTACCGATTATGCGTAATCATAGGTTTATGTGTTGTTTTATTACGAGGGTTTACACATTTCAGTAACCTATACAAAGTTTCAAATTTAATTTATATAACAACTAATTGCAGCCAATTTTTATGAAAATGTACTCATAGAAATGTTATAGTAGCAGAAAATATATTTGTAGAAAAATTTGTTTATCTGAATTTAATATATTTTATCATTAATCAATTTCTTTAGAGTATCCCTGATGGACGAAGGTGCTGGTCATTGATTGTGGTGGTTACCTGCCTTTAAAACGAAGTTCGCTTAAACTTCAGAAATCAATACAGAGTTCAATATTGTAATAGAAAACTCTTTCACTGGTTGTTTGAATGAGTTTTATGGCCGCAGACAGGTTATTAAGATAAACAAATGAGTGACTAAGGCCACCACGGCTGAATCACACAGGAGCGCAGTATCGTGACTAAGATGGCCGACGTCGATATTACTCGGATACCATCATAGACGACGGATATTTGAGGTAGGTACTGTTACCAAGGGCAAAGGGGTATCATTCATTTATTATTTAAAACCTTGCAGCATACAGACATTACTAAAATAAATTTTGTACTTTATGCTTTGGGTAAAAGGATTAATGTCGATTGGAAAATGTTGACAGTTTTAGATGGCTTTATCTGCTGGCGTGTAAATATGAGCGCTTTTAAAATAGAGTGATTATTGTAATGGCTTTACGTGCCTTCCGAAACACGGAGGAACTCAAGATCTTTAAAGCCGAGTGTCGTAAAAGGCGACTAACGGACTAAAGATTGCACATACATCCCACTTCATAGAGAGAACTAAGCCCATATGTGCAGTTATCAATGGGTGAAACGTGAACTGTGGCAGGGGACTGCTTTTACGGTCCTCATTGCCTAGTCTCTGACTAACCCTTCGGGGATAATAGGCGTGAATATATGTATGTATGAGTTGTATGACTGACGCCATGTGCCCGTTGTCGTGGTTGCTTTGCGTCGTTGCTTCAGCTCGGGGAAATGTATAACCGATTTGTTTATTTTAACGAATTATTTAATGATGAGGCTGTTTAAATTAGACAATAACTCTTGCAAATTTTTCAACAGGTAGAGCCCTGTACCCTGGAACCGTGTCCCGTAGCGGTGAAAGAATACTACCAGCCCCTCACTTCCCTTGGGTGTCGTAAAAGGACGACTAAATAGTGCACATACTTCCAACAGCATAGAGCGGCGATGGGCTCACCACCTGTCACGCTGAGCACATGTGCAGTAGCTATTTGGTAGAAAGTGGACTGTGGTAGACTGCTTTTGCTGTTTAATTGCCTAGTCTCTGACTAACCTTTCGGGGATTATATGTATGTTATGTAGATCCCTGTAAGTGTCTACACATTGGACACCATAATTTAAACTGTATTCTTCTAACAGGGTCGAAATCCAATAGGAAATTTTAACACTTAAATAAGTACTTTAAAAGTAACTTCGATAGGTACCCAACCCATCAAACCAGAAAGCTAATTGTAATGAATTTTTATTGGCTTGTAGTAAATCACATAGATCTAGCTAGTTATTGGTCAACTTCAAATGAGATTTTATACATACAATACAATCAATCAGTGCATATTGCCTGCACAGTGTGTTCAGCGTCATAGGTGGTGAACTCATCGCCGTTTTGTGCTGTTTAGTGTGTGCACTGTGAAGTCGTTAACCCAGCAGTCTTTTTTTAGGATACCTTCCCAAGAGAAGAGATGGGTATGTATGGTAGTGTTCTTTTAATAACCGTGTCGCGTCGCGGCTAAAGAATAGTACCACCCTTTCTCTTCCCTTCGGTGTCGTAAAAGGCGACTAACGGTCTAAAGACTGCACATACTTCTAACAGCATAACATAACATGGACTCACCACCTGTCACGCTAAGCACACGTGTAGTCGCTATTTTTTTAAGTGGACTATTATTTTTATATTTTATAGAGGACTGCTTTTGCTGTCCTCATTGCCTGTCCTTATCTACTGACCCCTATAGATAGGGTATCGCAGCTGGAACCACGGGTCCGGCTGTGTGATGCTCATGGGTACTACGGGGTTCCGGTTCACGCTCCCCGCTCTTTACCGGCGCCTCCGGTGGGATTCCGGATATGGGTTGGGCTCGTAGTGGCTTGTGGTGAGCTGTAGAGCTTGGGAATGTTCGTTTGTCCTGGTATTGTGTGCCAGGACTTCCAATCTCGTGCACAGCGAGCGGGGCTCAGTGTAGCGGTCTCGGTGGGGCCTGAAGCGAAAAGTCCTGCAGGGAACGTGAGTTTCCCTTTAAGTTGGAGATTGCTGTAGGCTTCTCCGGTACTAGTTTGGAGAACTAGTAGAGGCGGCCCCCTAGATGCCGTAGTCTCCGCTCCTGCCAGCCGCGTAGAACGTGGGAACTGGCTAGGCTCCCGGAAGGGTTTCGAGAAGTGATCGAGTGTGTATACTACTTCGCGACCAAGGGGGACACTTGGGAATTGAATTTAGAGTTGACGACCCGAGTAGTGGCAACTGTGAGTTGTGTCCTTCGTGCAACGAGAGGTGAGCGAGCTTGACAGCTCCGGTTACCTAAATTTTCAACTCCGATAATCGGAACTCCGTAAATGTTCTTCCTAACATTTTTCATCCTAACCATCACAATTAATAACTACTCTGTTTTTAATATTCATAATTCCGAATCATTCAAATTCATAATGTCAGTAGCAATAAACATCTATTATACCTTAATGTTTTATATTTTAGCGTTTTATAAAAGCTTAAATATACTTAAGTAAAATTTTAAACACTGAAAAAAGACGACATTCCCGCCTGAGGTTGTCGTCTTTTTTCAGTGTTTAAAATTTTATCTATTATACCATTATTTGTTTTCCTATATTTTTTTAACATAACCTTCATTTACACTATTATTAGGGATACAGCTGCCCTATACTCCTGTAGATCACGTGATAGGTTAGAAATTTAAGATGGCAATCGCTATGCTCCTGTAGGTCACCGTTGTATTTTCTTTTAATATAAGTGAAATATTATGGAAATTTTGTTTAGAGATAAAAGCGTTATGAAAAACATCAGTAGGAGATTAAATATATTTTTATTAGTGATATTATTAATTAAATTTTTTGGAAACATGAGTGTTATGAACATCGTCGGTAGTTGGTACCAGAAATTGTATTAAAGAAAAAAATTAGGAAGAGTGATCATTCTGATTACAAATCGGTAGGAAGAACAACTTCCGGTAAATTACTTTAGGTGAGCCAATATGGACCCCTCTGCTACATCTGAGTTATAAATAAACGCTATCTTCATGAATATGTAGGTACAGGGCAGTACTTACCTACTATTACCACAGATTATAAATTAGTTTCTGTAACAATAACCTCATTTTTTAAAAGCATTAGGAAAGTACTTTTTTAGCCCTTTCACGAATTCGGTTTTTGTTGTACACAAACAATTTTAGCTGAAAGAGATCTCTCAAGATAAGTCCACCTTTGTACGTCTTTTATTTCTTTCTTTTGTTTTATTCTTAGATTATGTTAAGTGCAATAATAGTGTTATCTCAACATTGTTCCTAGCTATGTCCAACCGCCAACCCGTATCGGGAAATAATTGAATAATTTATTTGTCTAAGAGCAAAACTAAACGTATAACTTCTCAACATACATTTTCAATCTGACCTTCATAAATAAAAGAGATAAAAGTGTGACGTGCATACACACACATACAAACACAGGCATACACACACATACAGTTTGAAAACTTATTTTCTAATCTATACAACTTAACCGCAAACTAGCCGCCACAAGTAGCATTCAAATTAAGCTATTGTATTTAAGTGACATTTTGTAAAAATATAAATAAGTACAATGTTTAAATAAAGTAGTTATACAGGTAATGAAATGAAAAAAAAAAAAGCTTTTAAACGACATCTTTTCCGCTTATCGCTAGCATGTTCAAATGTGCTCCTAAACAATCTCGTTTGCGAGGTCAACGCGCCTGCGCATATTAATCGGCATTTGAGAAATGACACATTTTTGCCATGCCATAATAACGCCATATGTTTAAGATAGTTGCTACCTTATTATTAATCTGAGGTTGCTACACACACCTGCTGATCAACCTATCCGAAACTGTCAAATTCCTCCATCAGATATAGAGTGTACACACCCTAGGGATACAAATCCAAACAATTCATAGCCCATCTTTTGGAATACGTCATTGTACGCGGATTCATTTGAATACTATCGCTATTTCAGTCTGTCAAATATCTTCTCCAGATTGGAGATTCACGGATGACGAAGAAAAATCGGATGGCTGAAGTCTGATCTAGTGCGTAAACTACCATAGAAACAGCTTTACGACAACTCCAGCCCGTATTTTCACGGGTTCAGATCGGATTAGGATCGGACTTAGTGCGAAACCGCTCTCACTCGTTTTTTCAGGTACTTAATGAACAAAAAACGGGAAATTTTATTTGGTACGATTATACACAGTGTTCCCGTTTTCGCAGTTTTTAAGAGTGAGTCAGAAAGTTCTTGGTATTTGTCTGCTAGGTAATATTACATATTATCTTGAATAGTGGAATGTTCTTTTACTATTTATGCAAAATAGATACACGAGGCTTAACGCAAACTAGGTAGGTATACATTCTTTTTACCACCTATACATGTGTAACATTCTTGAATCTCCGGATGGAAAAAGTCTGCCTCATAAACCAAACAACCTGACCTCCAAAGCGTGGCAAGTTCACGGGAGGAAGCATATCCAATCCTTACAAAGATGCCATTTAAATAAACAAGAAGGCGCAAAGCGGCCTTCAGAAGTTCAAAGCAATTCAAAAGTAGGACACCCACATGTCACTGTGAAATGCGCCTTAACTCTTTAGCAAAACGGTCGAATATAACATTCACGGTAAGCAGCGATATCTTAGTATGCGACGCGGTCATTCCATTATAACGTAGGGTTGCGCACGGTAACTAAAATATTTAATTAGTTAGGATAAAATGTTTACTAGAGAAAACAAACAATATCAGAAAAGCTCGAATGGGAATTGAACCCATGACCTTTGGATTGCCGGTCCACTGCTGTAACTGCTAAGCTACCTTTCTAGTAAACCTTTTATTCTAATATCTATATTGTGAATGCAAAAATTTCAATAATAAAGTTATTATTAGTTGTTAAAAAAACAAAGTGTTTTTTGACAGTTATTTTTTAATGCAATTCTGAAGCTGCAATGTATGCTTTCTTGTAGTTTAGTGCAGACGCCAACACTTCAACCTACCACAAAACATCAAATTTCTGCAATGTATTTTGATCTTTATCACTCCCTAGTGAAAAGGGTCTATGGATCAATATTGATTGAAGTAATTTGACAGTTATGGATAGGTTGACCAGCAGGCGTGTGTACCTTATAAACTGAGATTGATGGGTAATGGATTAAGATTGCAAATTTGAATCCATATTTACCTAAAGTTAAGATGTGGGCTATTTTTATATTTATCAGTGAAATAAATTGTAGTCTGAATAAATATACAAATATAAAGAATCCTTATTATATAAATAAAATAGAAATAAACCTAATTTGAAACAAATGACAGTTACCTTGGTTTTTTTGTCTTAAATAATGGCTTGGTGCGGTTTGCAAATTTTAGCCAGTCTCAGTCAAGTCTACGAAATAATATCAAAATATATTTTCTTTGCTTTAGGTAAATAGTGAGAGATAATGCCATTTTTTATGGTAAATGATATTGAAAAAACCCCTTGAGTTTCAATAAAGCTTTACTAAGATCTTACACGGACTTCTTGAAAGAATTTTGAAATCATTTTATAAATATATTTTAAACTAGCGATCCGCCCGCGACTTTATACGCGTGAACACTCCGTATCCGTGACGAATTCCCATTTTTTTTTCATATGCCTTGTCCTGACCATTACAAATACAACCATAAGGAATCTGTGGAATCGGCCGAGCACACATTTGACGATTAATTTTTACACGTTAACGTTAATTTATGTTAACACAAATATTCTGAGAAGCCGCTTTCATAATAATGTTGGTTAATTATAAGTTAAAAATTAAAGAATTAAATTAATTAGTTAAAGAATACGTTTTGGTAAATTTGCTTCCGATTATCCTTATCCGATCTCTAATAACGGATGATAGATATGTTTTATGATATTATAATAATAAATAAAATTCGTTTACGATCACACCAATTATCTAGCCCAAGATAAGCTTCTATTGAAACTCGTTGATATGATTAAACTAGATAACGGATAAATATACATAAACATAGAAAAACACCCAGATCCGAAATCAATTTAGCAAAACAGTTTTCTCTAAATTGACTCGACCGGGAATTTAACCTAGGACCTCAGAGATGGCGCCACGCCAGATCCGGCAGGCGTGCTAACCACTTGACCGCGGATCCCGGGAGTATAATTTAGGGGAATTTCCCAATTTTGTTGAAATCATACTCGGCTTCTTCAGAAATTGAAACATGACGTTGCACTCACACTGTTATTTTATTTGTTATGTGCTAAAATTCCACTAAATTTGGTACGTTTATTTGCCGACATTTTCTTTTCTAAACATACCTACAAAAATAATAAATAAAATTCGAATTAATTATTTGGCAACCCTATGCCTTTTGCACTTGGGGTAATGAACTTTGTTGGCTGATAGTTGGAACCGATCCAACTCGTAATTTCTATAATTGTGACGCAATCCTAAACATTTCTAGGTATTAAGTATTTATGGTGAATAATATTTATTTGTTGAAACGTGGACCATGGCAGAGGACTGATATTGCGCTCTTCATTGCCTAGTCTCTGACTAACCCTAAGGGGATGAATAATTGTCGTTTTGTAAGTGTATGTAACATAATTTAGAAGATAAAACCCAGATACAGACAATAATATTATCTGTATCTGAGTTTTAACTAAATGTCATTGTTATGTACATTATTTCCTGACCTACAGAAAACATACATAGAAGATACGTGTTCAGCGTGCCGAAGACATACGTATACTTACATAATCATTCCGTTTGTAAGTCATTCGCATTTCATTAACGGTTTTTGGCGTCGCGACCTCGTCATCCTTTCGTTTTTTTTAACTTTGTGTTATGTATATTATTAACATACATTTTGACGAGGATTAACGCTAACTACATATTATAGGCATACTATGCATACCTTTTTATACCCCACGTTTCGACCGAGTTGCAATGTTCTGCCTCCGTTTGCGCGGCTGAGTCTTCATCCACCGTTACATTCATTATGTGTACGAAGACTCAGTTGTGAGTTTATGATGGAACGCGAAGGTTAAAAAGTGTATATGTTTATTATTCCCTAACGCAGGAATTATTAACGTATCAGGAATTACCGCCGCCGGAGGAATAGTCAGAGACAGGCAATGAAGACCGCAAAAGTATTCCTCTGCCATAGTCCACGGCACACCAACTATAGCGACTGCACATGTGTTTAGTGTGACTGGTGGTGAGCCCATCGCCGCTGTATGCTGTTGGATGTACGTGCAGACTTTAGTCCGTTAGTCACCTTTTACAAAACCAAAGCGAAGAGATAGGGTGGTAGTATTCTTTCACTGACCCTTCATGACCTCGCTATTGTCTCTTCTCTTCAACATATCGCAAACATGGGCAATTGTCAGTTGATGCCTTCTCTTACCATGATTTAATTTATGTTTCGTCTAAGTCCCGTCCCCCTAAAGCTAAGGCCAAAATTCTTCTGCAGCGCAATTTTAGTGGCATTAGTAATCATGTCGGTTTTCGATGACCGATAATTATCCACTATCTCTCTTTTGGAATAAACCTTAGCAGCAAATGGCAAAAGGTGACTGTTGTAACATCACCGCCCAAAGCTGTAAATGTAAAGAATACTAGATGACCCGGTGAACTTTGTAACACCTACATAAAATTTGATAAAATATGGTCAAAACTTAATAAGTACAAAATTTTTCGGTCACTACATTTAGCCAGTGTCAAGTTAATAAATAATAATCTTCTAAACCCCATGAGACTCAATAAAGCTGTGAGAATCTAAAAAAGTTACGTTGCACGGTTTTGTTTTATTTGCCAAAATTCTGCATGAGTTTTGGAAAATAAAACAAAACCGTTATACATTAATATTTGACGAGACACAAATTATAGAAAATAAAACAAAACTGCAGACATGCATGACGCTTCACTTTCCCGCCAAGAAGTCGACTTTTCTACACTTTTTTTATTTCTGAAACAGAACTGTTTCGAATGCCAACAAAACAGACCAAAGAGATCCGTTCTAATACAACAGCTGTTATGAAACAGACAAATTTTTGAACGCACATATAAATATTTGACACCAAATATATATACAGTCGTGGTCAACTAATTAGGGACAATCTCTAGTTAAGCCAAATTGTGAATTTATTTTTTATTTTCCAACGAGTCTTAACTATATTCCATATCTTTTACACGTAAGTATAATTAGTCATTGATGTGCCCGATTATACAAACAATAACAACTTCTTAAACATTAAACCTCTTTACAGTATAGCTGATAGATTATCAGTGTGCTATTTGTTCAAAGAATGCTGGCTGGCCATTTAATTAGGGACACTGAGATATTGCGTTCTATTTTCAAAATTTGAATCTCAATACTTTTTTATTTCTTCTTTTATTGTTTTGTGGTAGTTTTGGCGGCAATCCAGATTTTTAATTTTAAGTTTTGAGAATTATTTTGAAGAAATATGGGCAAAAATAAAAGTTGCGATCCAACACTACGAACAATTATCATGAAGTTTGTCGAGCGTGGTTGGTCATACCGAGGGATAGCAGAACATTTAAATTGTTCAAAAACTATGGTATGCAACGCAGTGCAACATTTCAGGCGCAATAACACAGCTTTAAATGTGCCCAGGACAAAAAGATCGAGAAAAACAACTCCGCAAGAAGATAGAATGATAACCAGGTTAGCTAAGAAAGATCCGTTTCTAGGCTCTATTTTAATTAAACACGAAGTGTTTGGGGCAGACGAAAGAGCCGGTGTATCAGCGAGGACCGTTCAACGACGTCTGGTAGAAGCAGGGTTGTTCGGAAGAGTGGCTCGCAAAGTACCGTTGTTGAAGAAAGAACATAGAAATGCTCGTTTGGCGTTTGCACGTAAATATGGACATTGGACCTACGCCCAATGGCAACATGTATTATTCTCTGACGAGACCAAGATTAATTTAATTTCTTCAGATGGAAGGCAATACGTACGGCGTCCTGTAAAAGCGGAAATGAATCCAAGATTCACAAAAAAGCAGGTGAAACATGGCGGTGGAAACATTAAAATTTGGGGTTCATTTTCTGGACGTGGAGTGGGACCTGTGAGAAAAGTTCAGGGTAACTTAGACCAACATCAATACAAAACAATATTGGAGGAAACTATGCTTCCCTATGCTGAGGAGCATCTCCCTATTATATGGACGTTTCAGCATGATAACGACCCGAAACATACCGCCCGTTCAGTCAAGTCGTTTCTTACCAGTCAGTCAGTATCGGTGCTAGATTGGCCAGCAAATAGCCCGGACCTCAACCCAATTGAGCACCTTTGGCACGAAATCAAGAAAAAAGTTTCAACTTATCGTACCACAACTTTAGATCAACTTAATCAACTGATTACTGATTTTACACGTAATAAAATGGAGCTTTTAAAAATATTATAATACTGGAGATTATTCGTTTTGTTTAACTCTATTCATCATTATACTTTACTGTCCTTAATTAAATGTCCAGCTACATAATTATACCTTAAAATTTAATACATGTTCAACCTTTGATATTAAATACTTTTTTCTATTTAATTATTCTCTTATTTACAGCCATTTATAGTATAGTAATCGGACCAAATTATGCAAATAATAGGTGCTGAAAAATCAATAGGGTTTTATATTTATATGTACATAACCGGTTATTGCTCTTCACTATCTTGAATGTCCCTAATTAGTTGACCACGACTGTATATATATATATATATATATATATATATATATATATATATATATATTGTCTTTTAAAAAAAAAATATATATTTTTTTAAAAGACAAAAGACATCAAATGTTTCACAGCTAGGAAAATTTTGTATTGGAAAATTAAAATGTCGTTTTTAGTATTTTCCTTTACTTATTATTTACGTTTCATCACCGTTTATAGCATCCCTAAGCTTAATTTTTCAAAATCGAAATTAGCCAAATCGGTTCAGCCATTCTCTCGAGTTTTTGCGAGACAAAAGCACAGCTATTTATTTTTATATATTATATAAATGTAGTCAGTCTTATCGAATAAAAACTGTTGCCTGAAACCTTAATGTATAGTCTCTGTAGATATTGACGGACTGCTGGGCTAAGGCCTCCGTCATTAGTGTTACGGACAGAAGTCTCGACTTTATGATATTATATAGTTAGATATAATACGGCTAAATTTAGGTATGTGTATTTGCATAAGTAGATTAAGTCTCATATGTGTAAAGGTTTTTTGATAATAAATAATTAATTTTTTGCGTTTCATTTAAACAAAAGGTAAAAGTTATTAAACAGGTAATGGTTTTGACAAGGTAAGGGCCAAGTATACGTGCCCAGGGGCCTTACGCCTCTCTAAGGTAATTAAAGTTAGGAAAGTAAGAGATTAGCTTTCGTAATTATAGGTTTCTATTGTTAGGAATATCAATGTAATTAAGAAAATAAATAAGTAGGGTATCCAGATTACGAGTGATACCGTAGGGTAGGTAATAAATTTAAGATAAAAAGAGAGGTCCGAACGAAAGGGACAGCTGCACAAATTACGACGGTTCATGTGGGTAGTTAGTTATGGTAAAATGTAAAACTGCCCACATGAGCCGGCAGCTGTCCCACAAGGCTGCTAGTTGCCAACCCATAATGTGTTTAAGTCACGGCCGGTCAGAGCAGAATTTGTAAGCTCTCCGGACCCCACCTTGAAGAATAAAGAAGCACTAATCAAGAACCGAGTTTTATTGAAGAACATACAGTCCACATCGAAGCACAACGGCTAAACTGTTCGGCGACTACACGCGTCGGGAACAATTTCTTTGGACCTTCGGAGCCGGATTTGAAGAACTGAAGCCTTCGTCCATTTGAAGATAGAAGATCTACGTAACCACCAACGTGACCACCAACGTGACCACCAACGTAACCACCAACGTATTGTAACCACACCACTTGTGTTCTGCAACAAGTGCTAACGCGGGCGGACCGCGGCTCAAAACGTCACATCACCTAACGGTGCCAAACGGTGTGCGTTCTGAGTAAACGCCGTTCAAGGCGGGACGACTTATCTGACGGGGTCGTCAGTTTGTCCTTTTTAGGGCAAGCTTAAGAGTCCGGCTACGCCAGTACGGTTTGTCGTGGAGCGGGGGTCCTTTCTGTAGGCACTGCCTAAGCTGTCGGACACTCCAGCCGATTCGCGAGCGCCCCGTTGTCCACGTCGACTCTCTGCTGGGTAGGTCCTACCTTTCCACTCCCGCACGAACTCCATCCTTGGACGGGCTCCCCACATAGCGTGCCCGTTTGAGATTGTTAGGAGTAGGGGCAGCAAGAAAGAAGATGCCGACCACCCGAAGACAAAGCCAAGCCGAGACGACAACGGGACTACGAACATTCGACAGACCACCCGCATCACCCTCAAACCTTGCCTCACCCGTGACGCCAATGGAACCGCAACAAGAGACCGCTGAACGCGGCATCACCGCCACTACGGAAGTTAGACGCAACGACGACGCACCGCCACCCGACGCGCCCAGAGCCGGGCCACCGTCGGTACGATCGACAACGAGCGTCGCCTCACGAGTAAAACAAGCGCAACTTCAAGCGGAGGAGCGGCTCGCCGAAGTACGTCGGCGAGAGTTACAATTGGAAACGGATATGATTAAGAAGAGACTTGCATACGAAATCGCCGTTATTGAAGAAGAAACGGATGTAGAACCGGAGAGCCTACCCGCCGATATTGCCCAACTGAGAGTGGATGAATGGTTGGATCGGCGTCGGAACGTGCATGAGCCCGACACAGATAAAGTCGGAAATGTGCGACAAAGACAAAAGGATGCACGCGCAAGTGAGAGATGGACAGAGGTCGCCACCTCACTGATTCGCCATATGTTGAAAACGAAAACGTAGTGAAAGAGGCAGCGAACCGTGATTAAACTAGCAAAGACGACACGGGGATGGTTAAGCTCGCACTTACACTAGAGAAAATGATGCATAATCGACCGGTACCACGACAGGCGCTGGATTTGCCTATATTCAGCGGCTCGCCGGCCAAATGGTTGCCGTTTAAAGCGGCGATGCGCGATACGACTAAACAATTTAACTTTAGCAAAGCCGAGAACTTGGCACGATTAAGAAGCTGTGTTAAAGATGAAGCAAAGGAAGCGGTGTCCGCTCTTTTATATACGGCCGTGGAGTGTTTTCATAACCACTTCCGGGAAGTGGTTATGAAAATACTCGAGCAATGCTTCGGACGGCCAGAAGTAATAATTGATCGAGCGCTGGACGACATTAAGAGACTGCCGCGTCCCGGCACGACGGCCAGTGAATTGAACACGTTCGCGATCAAACTGCAGAACATTGTGTGCATACTCGATAATATCGACAACAGAGGGTACTTACGAAATCCAATGTTAACGCGAGAAGTGGTGGACAAGCTCGGACCGCACCTACGCTCAAGGTGGTGCGACTACGCAACTGACTACGGAAGCTATGCCGAGCCTGAGATCGTCACGCTATCCCACTTCCTCATGAGAGAAGCCGACAGAGCCCTACAGTATGCATACGTGAGCTACAACCCTACGCGAAAGAACGTTATTACGGAAACACGAGCGAATGTGAAACAACGAATCGAGCGAAAGAAAAATACGGCTGTATACGCAACAAGTGATGACGTCATAAACAAAGAATGTCTATGTTGTGGAGGACGTTATGACGTGCCGCAATGTGATCGCTTTAAAACCATGACGGTTAAACAAAGATGGGAATGGATAAAGAAAAGCGGAGTGTGTTTCCGTTGTGCGAATAAGAAACACCGTCGCCTACAATGCGATAAACGCGATCTGTGCGGAGTTGATGATTGCCGCCATCCCCACCACGCCTTGCTACACGAACACCGCACCAGGCCGAACGAAACCGAGATGGTGGCGTCGGTTAATCACTCGACCGATGCTACCAAGGTGTTACTGAAAGTATGTCCCGTTACCATCAAGGGACCAAAGGGGTCAATCGACACATACGCCTTGCTCGACGAGGGGTCGACTGTTACGCTAATCGACCAAGACCTGGCGGACTACGTAGGCGCGGACGGCCCGGCGAACGATTTGAAAATACGAAGCATGAATACACAAACGACGTTCGAAACCAAGACGGTGAATTTAAAGTTAATTGCAACTACGAATAAACGACAATTCGACATTAAAGCTAGAACGATGAAAGATTTATCACTCAACGGACAGACGGTGCACAACGACTGTTTGAGATACACTCATATGAAAGAGTTATCAAACAGCAACGTCTGCTACGGACATGTCAAGCCTCGAATACTGATTGGGGCAGACAATTGGCATCTCATAGTCACACGAAGATTGCTACAGGGCAAGCGAGACGAACCGATCGCATCGCTCACGAAGCTGGGCTGGGTAATACATGGATCAGCACTGCGGTCAAGCGTGCTGATGGAGAGTAATACGGCTGCGGTGTTATACGTAAACACGCCGCAGTGCGCGACGATCTCACGCACTCTCTTAACCGACAACGAACTCCATGCTATGGTAAAGAAGCACTTCGAAATTGACTCACTGGGAATAACAAAGAAGGAGCGAGTGAGCCCGAGTGATGCACGCGCCATAGAATCGTTTAGAACGACGACAAAGAAAGTTAACGGAAAATACGAAGTTAGATTACCGTGGCGACGTGATGACGTCACGCTGCCGCCAAGTTACGAGTCAGCATTGAGACGATTGAAATCCATAGAACGGAAGATGGACAAGTCTGACGAATTCAAACGAGCTTATACGAATCAAATAGAGAATCTATTTGATAAACACTATGCCGAGGAAAGTAGCGAGAGCGATTTGATGAGCCCGCATTTATGGTACTTACCTCACTTCGCCGTAACAAATCCGAATAAGCCCGGAAAACTACGAGTTGTCTTTGACGCGGCCGCCGAAGCAAACGGAGTTTGTCTGAATGACGAGCTTTTGGAGGGTCCCGACTTACTACGCGACCTGGCGGGCCTGCTACTACGATTTCGCGAACGAGCTATCACAATTAAGATATTTAAAGGTGACCAACCCGCTCAGATATTTCTATGGAGGGGCGCCGACCGAACGAAGCCACCTACACGCTACAAGATGACGTCAATGATATTCGGAGCTAAGAGTTCACGTTTCTTAGCGCACAGCGTGAGAGATTTGAACGCTGAAACGCACGCTGCCGAGTATTCGCGCGCATACGAAGCAATTACGAGAAACCATTATATGGACGACTACGTCGACTGCTACGACACCGAGCAAGAAGCGATTGAAACGATAAAGGAGGTCGTGAAGGTTCACGCGCAGGCAGGATTCACGCTGGCCGGTTATAACTCTAACGGACCGTGCGTGTTGCGTGAGCTGCCAGCAGAAAGCCGTGACACCTCACCTCGACAGCTCGGCGCTAGTTTTCAGCAATGGGGCAGAATGCTCGGTTTACTATGGGACGCTGCTACAGACGAGTTGGCGTTTAACACCGAGATGGTTCGCGTGCACGACGACGTGAAGCAAATGAGGCGCGCTCCTACTAAACGAGAGGCGCTGAGTGCGGTTATGTCAATATTTGACCCACTCGGACTGTTGAGTTATTATACTATACGAGCGAAGATCATCTTACAAGGCATATGGCGGTTAAAAATAGAATGGGATGAGGTCTTACCCGATTACGAGGCCGGCGAGTTCCATGAATGGTTGAACGGATTGAGGGCATTACGTAGTCTGCGTCTACCCCGGCGTCTACATACGGGGGGAGTGACGAGAAAGCAGCTACATGTTTTTAAAGACGCCAGCGAGGTCGCTTACGGCGTTGCAGTATATTGGAGAATGAAGGGTGAAAATGGCGAAATACGAGTCGCACTCGCCGCTGCTAAGGCCAGAGTGGCACCGATAAAGCAACAAAGTATTCCGAGAATGGAGTTGCAAGCGGCGTTGATAGCTACGCGACTAGCAAGCTCAGTATTGAATGAACAAAGATGGCAACCTGAGAGAGTCGTATATTGGACCGATTCACAAACAGTGTTGAAATGGATTAATAACGACACGGTGCGTTACACCCCCTATGTAGCGCATCGCTTACGTGAGATCACAGAAACGACGATGCCGTCACAATGGCGATGGGTCCCTACGGCTCACAATGTCGCGGACGACGTAACGCGCGGCAGTGAGATTATGAAAACGAAGAATGATCGGTGGTTTGTCGGACCGGCATTTTTATATGCAAACGAAACCGAATGGCCTACGAGTGACGTCATCAACAACGAACACAGCGCGGAGAGTGAACACTGCGTGACGCACACGCACACGTGGCAGAGTGATAGTAGCGTAGTGCCAGACGCTAAGCGCTTCTCTTCCTACGAGCGTTTAGTTAGAACGATGGCGAACGTGCTACTATTCACTCAGAGATGCCGCCGCCGCGCTAGTAACATGACAATTGAACATATCAACGAGGCCGAGCGCCTACTAACCATTGAATCGCAACGAGAGAGCTTCGCAGACGACATCGACCGCCTCAAAGCATCCCGCAAACTACGCGCGGGCAGCAGACTACGACGACTCGACGTGTTCATCGATGAAGGCGGAGTATTACGAGCAAGAGGGCGAATAAGGGCAGCGGGTGTGTCTGCCCCCGCTACTACGCCCGTAATACTGGACGGCAGCCACCCGTATGCGCGGTTGCTACTTAAACGTGAGCACCGTCGCGCCCACCACTCGCACAATGAGCGCGTCGTCAACGAAATAAGGCAACGATACTGGGTTCTACGATTGAGGCCGGCTGTGAGAACCGTGGCGTTCAATTGTGCATTTTGTAAAGTGAGAAAGACGCTACCTACGACGCCGGTGCACGGCGACTTACCAAAAGCACGTATGGAAGCCTTTGTACGGCCTTTTACGAACTGTGGCCTAGACTATTTTGGCCCGATGACTGTGACTATCGGCCGGCGCCATGAGAAACGATGGGGGGCGCTATTCGCATGCCTCACTACTCGAGCTGTGCATATTGAACTTACGGCGAGCTTATCTACCGACTCAGCGATTATGGCTCTAAGACGAATGGCGGCCAGGAGGGGATGGCCCCACGTTATATATAGTGACAACGCTACGAATTTTAAAGGCGCGGACCGAGAATTAAAGGCCGCATACGAAGAATGGGAGCCAGCGCTACGAGAATACGCGCTAACGCAACGCACAGAGTGGCGTTTCATTTCGCCAGGCGCGCCACACCAAGGCGGCGCATGGGAACGGCTGGGTGAGAACAGTCAAAACGGCGCTGCGCACTACGCTCAACGAGAAGTCACCGCGTGAAGAAGTACTTATGACGCTACTAGCCGAAGCCGAGCACACTGTCAACGCTCGGCCTCTAACACACGTCCCTGTGAGCATCGACGACCCGGAAGCGCTGACACCCAATCACTTCCTTTTGGGTAGCTCGAGCGGCCTGCCCACCACTGGGCCGTGCGAGCGCGCCGACCGAAACACATGGCGGGCGGCGCAGGCGCTGGCGGACGAGTACTGGCGACGCTGGCTGCGCGAGTATCTACCACTACTCATACCGCGCGGCGGCACGCGCGACTCCGAGCGACGCAACGTACGAGAGGGCGACGTGGTCATAATTGTGGATAACACACTACCCCGCAATGTATGGCCTAGAGGCGTCGTCACGAAGACATTTTCTGGACCTGACAACGAAGTAGCAAGCAACGTAGAGGTGCGCACCAAAGGCGGCACGTTCCGACGACCGACGACGAGACTGGCTGTCCTGCCGATGGAGTGAAGAGGCTACGCGGATGCTGCGCCGGGGGGAGCCTGTTACGGCCAGAAGTCTCGACTTTATGATATTATATAGTTAGATATAATACGGCTAAATTTAGGTATGTGTATTTGCATAAGTAGATTAAGTCTCATATGTGTAAAGGTTTTTTGATAATAAATAATTAATTTTTTGCGTTTCATTTAAACAAAAGGTAAAAGTTATTAAACAGGTAATGGTTTTGACTTTTCTTATGTTATTCTAGCTTGATATGAAATATCCAATCTGTCTAAATTTTGAGGATAGGTTAGCCGAAGTATTCTCTAACTAACAGAAAATACAGGGAATACGAAACTGCGATGTCGTATTCTTTACTTAAGCAGGTATACTAAGCTGCAGTGCAGTTTTGCGAAATAAAGCAACAGCTGTAAAAAATAGCAGACCCAGTTTAAAGCATAGGTCTGTACAATGACTTTAGTAAATACTACGAATAAGCTACGTGATTGAATTTCTATCGCTGTTCATGGAAAACTACTAAACAGCTGTGAGCTTTTGTATACAAAACGTTATTTTAACGTGACAAACATTGCTACAAAAGTATTTCTAAAATTTCTGTGCAACATATAACTTGATCTGTTGTTTCCGAAAGTAGGATACATAACGCGTCAATAATCTGTTGATGGAACCAACAACAAACATTTGATATTATAATCTAATGAGATAAAACATTATTCGTAGAAAACTTATGAATTATGTTTAAAAATTATATAATACATACATATGAATAATATTTAAATGTTATAAAACATCGGCATGCAAGCAAGCATGCAGCATTTAACCAAGCATGCAAACAGGCATGCAAAATGCAAGCAGGCATGCAGCATGCAAGCAGGCATGCAGCATGCAAACAGGCATGCAGCATGCAGCAGGCATGGTTTCTGTCACGGCTCCGGCGCTGCAGGTCTCCGGCGGTCCCACGTAAGCTTATCGTCGCAGATGGCTTTCGCTCACCACCGCAGCTTCGGCTTGCTGGCTGGCTTCAACGGCCAGCCTCGGCTACGGCGGCAAGCATTAAACGCACCTGCTCCTCAGCTCGCGGGCTGCCTCGTCCCTCCGCGCCTACGCGGGCTTAAATTACACTCTAGCGTAGGGCAGACAAGTCTACGTGGAGTCGGTTTCGCCGCGATTCGTTTCTGTCACTGACTTTTTTAGCACAACCTTAACGAAAACTCATCGTATTAACTTTTTAAGACAATAATAATATTTGAAACCAATTTAAGGTTAAAATGCTATTTTTATTTAAAAGCAAAAATTATATCAAATGACGTTATAGAATATTTTTATTCTACCAATATAGCTTTATAGAAAAGTTGTTAGAGAATATGAGTATTATATCAAATGAATAATATACGTAATGTTGTTACAGAAAGTGTATTTAGAACAAGTAAACATTATATCCAATGATCGTTATTTCCTTTGAAATTAGGTCATTTGTCATTTTATGAAATAATACGCACCCGAACGGGAGGCTCGACAGTGCGATGAAACAACTGATTCAATACTTCCATATAAACTGCAATCTAACAATAAAGTTTACAATGTAACTTCTGTTCGACTCGTCACCACGCCACCGCGTGTTAAAAGGTTCACAACCGTGGGTCCGTGATATGTTTTTAATATTTTCCATAAAGGCAATAGACAAAGTCAGTTCTTCTGACAAAATTGTTTTATCCTATGAAACTTGACTTCTCACCAAAAGTAGCCTGCAAAAAAATGATATATTACAGAGGTCGTTAATAAGCCGATGATGACATCAATAACGAAATAATTCACAGCTATAACGTTGAAACGTATTGTGAATGACCCATCCGCTCACCGATACACATTTATGCGCTGGAATCTGGCGAGACGCCAGCATCGCGCGATAAGAACAGCCAATTACATTTCAGAGTCGACGCGCCGCGTGGAAAATATTCGCGTTCATGCACGCGTGTCATAAATAGTTTACTTCCTTAAGTTTGGTTTGTTTTCATTTTAGAAATACTTTTGTAGCAATGTTTGTCACGTTAAAATAACGTTTTGTATACAAAAGCTCACAGCTGTTTAGTAGTTTTCCATGAACAGCGGTAGAAATTCGATCAAGTAGCTTTTTCGTAGTATTTACTAAAGTCATTGTACAGACCTATGCTTTAAACTGGGTCTGCTATTTTTTACAGCTGTTGCTTTATTTCGCAAAACTGCACTGCAGCTTAGTATACCTGCTTAAGTAAAGAATACGACATCGCAGTTTCGTATTCCCTGTATTTTCTGTTAGTTAGAGAATACTTCGGATAACCTATCCTCAAAAACTAGACAGATTGAATATTTCATATCAAGCTAGAATAACATAAGTAAAGCTATGCCTGTCTGTAATATTTTGTTTGATTTATTTATTTAACATAATTTTTTCTTGATGTTTGTGGATGGGAGGAAACATAAAATAAGTAAATTAATTTTAAATAAATAAATCAAACAAAATATTACAGACAGGCATAGCTTTTCTTATGTTATTCTTATCTCATGTAAAGATGGTAGATGGTGATTGTGAGTGAGTTAAGTGAGTAAAGATGGCAGATGTTATGTCTCTATTAGATGTTAATATGTCATTAAACTGACCCTTAATCGTAAATCAAATCGAAAAAATTATTGTCACAATCAAAACTCACAGATTCTAGCATATCAAGCTTGATATGAAATGCCGGAGCCGTGACAGAAACCATGCCTGCTGCACGCTGCATGCCTGCTTGCATTCTGCATGCCTGTTTGCATGCTGCATGCCTGCCTGCATGCTGCATTCTTGCTTGAATGCTGCATGCTTGGTTAAATGCTGCATGCTTGCTTGCATGCCGCTGCAATATGTTTTATAACATATAAATATTATTCATATGTATGTATTATATCATTTTTAAACATTATTCATATGCTTTCTACGAATAATGTTTTATGTCATTAGATTATAATATCAAATGTTTGTTGTTGGTTCCATCAACAGATTATTGACGCGTTAGTAGTGTAATATTGGGCATTCTAGATCACTTTTCACTCCATTGATCTCACTGACGTTCGATCAATGTCGTTAAAAGTGATCTAGAATGTCCCAATATTACTTTTGAAAATCACTGCCACTCGCTCAGTCAACGTCAAAAAGTGATTTAGAATGTCCAATCGACTTCTCGTGTTTTAGAATGTCTAATCGACTTCTCGTGATCTAGACTAATATTACTTTTGAAAATCACTGCCACTCGCTCAGTCAACGTCAAAAAGTTATCTAGAATGTCCAATCGACTTCTCGTGTTTTAGAATGTCTAATCGACTTCTCGTGATCTAGAATCCCATACAACGACTGCGATCTACTTTACACATTTTCAAGGTCTTTCGTTCATAGGATGCAGGAGCTTTTGACAATATGGAATTACAGCACAACTATAAATGAATGTGACTTAGTGAACTCTCAGTACGGAATAAGTGTTGTTTAGACGTAAGCGCCTACACGATTAAAATAGCAATATACCATTAACAGCTACGCTCCTCAGTCTTTCCGAAGGCGCTTGGTCAATTTATTCTATATTGTTTATAATGCCATTTTGTAATATAGTTTCGATTCATCATTGAGATCACATTATTAAACTTAAGTATCCGTCATATACGGTTTTTATTTGCCACCACGCTCCAAGGTGTATCATATAGTTGCATTTGTCAAATTTTATTCCTGACCCATAAGAAAACACTTGTGTATTTTAATCGAATTCATATTTCAATTTCTGTATACAACGACTTCGATCTACTAAACACATTTTCAAGGATTTCGTCTACTGAATGCGAAGGTTTTTGACAATATGGAATAACAGCACAACTTAAACTGGATGGGGCTTCCTGGTCTCCCAGGACTGGATCCCCGAATAAGTTAGTGCTATGAATAACATTTATCAAAGTAGTACCTCGACCCATAGGAAAACACTTGTGTATTTTGATCAGAATCCAGTATGTAATAGTTTAATTTCTGTATACAACGACTTCGATCTACTTAACACATTTTCAAGGATTTCGTCTAATGAATGCGAAGGTTTTTAACAATATGGAATTACAGCACAACTTAAGCTGGATGGGGCTTCCTGGTCTCCCAGGACTGGATCCCCGAATAAGTTGAACTATGAATAACATTTGCTAAAGTTGAACCTCGACCCATAGGAAAACACTTGTGTTTTTAAACCAAACTTCATTTCAGTATACGGTGACTCCGATCTACTCTACACATTTTCAAGGTTTTCAACAATTGGAAGAAAAGGTTTTATGCCGAAACACCTCAACCTCGATCCAAGGAAAACACTTGTGTATTTTGATTAGAATCAGTTGCCAATTGTCATTGTCGACTCTGATCTACTCAACACATTTTCAAGGTTCTCATAAAAAAAACACTTGTATTTTTTGATCTAAGTCAATGCAGACAACTGTGCAGGGAATTGTTAGTTACCTTATTTATATCAATCCCGCAAACAACAACGTATGCAATCACTACACACACACACAAACACACACACATACATTAACTACGAGTTCGACTTTGAAACTTCCCGTTTCAATGCTAACGAAAACAATTTTAATACGGGTTATTCCCAAGCGCCATCAAAAATTTGTTTGGAAAATATAAGAAATCCATACATCAATTCCTATACTCCTCCAAAGACCAAATATTATAAAAGATATTATCGAATCAGAAATGAGGAGATCCGTAGACGAACTAAGGCAGCCGATATAGCCCGAAGAATTGCTAAACATAAGTGGCAGTGGGCAGGGCATATCGCTCGAAGAACCGACGGCCGTTGGGGCAGATCGGAGTGGCAACCGCGCACCGGAAGACGCAGTGTGGGCAGGCCTCCAACAAGGTGGTCCGACGATCTGGTGAAGATTGCAGGTAGCAGCTGGATGCGTGCGGCGCAGGACCGGACGTGGTGGGGATCCTTGGGGGAGGTCTTTGTCCAGCAGTGAACGTCTTTTGGATGATGATGATGATGATGACCATTTTTTATCACGGAGGAGCATGAAAATTAATATATTTGTATTTTTTCTGGGGAGGACTTTGGGCCATTTTGTTGTGGGAGAATGGGAATAACCTTTAACATAAACACAATTAGAAAGATAAAGCTAAGTCTATACTGTTTTAATTGACAAACGCATTAAACATACATTTTCATAATACATACAAACACAAACATCACGGCGTATTCCCACAAGTGGGATAGACAGAGCAACAAGTAACAATTAATTACGTCATGCTGAAGTCACGTTTAGCAACAAGTGATCAGATAGGATTTTCATAACAGTACCTTTCAAATTATGGTTTAACTTATAAAGCAAATGTCGATTTGAATACGTACCCACTAAATATGGTTAGATTTAATTATTGTGGGAATAATATGAGTACATAAACACCGAAGTTATAAAAATAGACTGCCTCACGGTAATCGAACCCGCGTCTCTCGATATCCGAGCGGCTAACTTGTAACATACCGAGACATTTGTTTAATTTAGTACGTACATCAAAATGTTTAACTTTTACCGTCTCATTAATAAAAATGGCCAAATGTTACACCTCGGTTTAAAGTGACGCTGTCTCGTTTTTGTTAAAGAAGACAGATAGAGACAGCGTCAATTTAATCCTAAGTGTAACTTTAATCAACGTTTATTAATGACAGGGTTAGAGTGTGAGGAACTCGATGAGGTACCTAGTGGTGAACTCGATCTGTGATTGTGGTGGTTATGAAACTCTCGTTAAGACGATCATGAGATGAAATGTAATAGTAAATTTCATGCTTAGTGAAAACAGTCCTAATGTTGCACATCCGGACAATCGTCGTCAGCGCTTTATCGAAAGGTTAGCAATTACACAGGAAATGTAAAATACTTTCGCTGCAAGTTTTCGCACTAATCGATAAAATAAATATTTTGCTTAAAATTTAAAAAAACAGAGGTTACAAACATTGCTTCAATTTTGTAATTACTTCCTTTCTTGCTACTAAAAACACATATTTATTTATAACATTGTAATACTTATTTAATTACTTTTGCTTAAACGTACACTCGTTAAAATATAACAGCTAATGTAGTGGTTAGGTAGGTACTTGACTATAACGCGAAAAAGGCTCAGGCTAATGGTTTGATGAATGCAAGCATTTATGTGTACATCGTATAGGTAACGGTTTGTAGTACAGAAGGTTACGCTACCGATTAAGCTTGCTTTACTTAGATAATGTATGTGTTTATAATAAGCCCAATATGTACCTATTTGGTTTGTAATAAAAGCAATAATAATAAAAAAAAAATTTGGAATTAACAGTTTTTACATACGGTGTTATTCTTGAAAGTAAAAACTAGCACTAATAGTTTAATTGTATACAAGCAAAAAAAAAAAAAAAAGTTGATCGCTCCTGCTTAGTAAAATTGCTGTTAAACACTTTTCTCCAATAAATACCCGAAAAATGGTAGTTGTCGTATCAGTGCTTCCTAAGTCAGATCGACCACTAGTACGCCTAAGCTACGCCTAAGTTATTAATATTTAGTGCTTCGGTACTCTGACATCGCTACGAGAATCATCCAGAAGATATACACCGAAACAATGTTCGTAAGTTTTAAATATTTTTATTTTTCTATTAGCAATGTTGTGTTTGCTCGACTTCGTATATGTTTTGTAAGGTATGTCAACGGTTGATCCCTTCTGCATCTGCAACCGTTAGCACCGCCAAACCGCTGTGGGTGTGCGTGGTGGGCTATGGTCCGTTCTCTCTATGTCATCATCATCATCATCATCAGCCTATAAACGTCCCACTGCTGGGCAGAGACCTCCCACGTGAATAATAGCACGGGGATATTAAGCCATAACCCACCACGCTGGTCCAATGCGGGTCGGTGGGTTTTAACGACTGTCATCTTACGACAACATCCGGGACCAACGGCTTAACATGCCTTCCGAAGCACGGATCTCTCTCTATGTGTAAAGAAGTTATTAAAGAAGGTCTGTAGAGGAGCAGTGACCTAGACCAGCAAATGTTATTATTTAATCGTACTAGTATTTACTGTCATATGTTAAATGTTAATGTCACTAATATTTATTGTTATTTTAGGTCTGAAAGCAAGCAAGTTAAACGCTCTGCCAAGAAAAGCTGTGTGTTAGCCAATTCATTTGACTCGGACAACGAAAGCATAAGGTAATTTGCGTTGATTACTTTTAAAACCTGTTAATATATTTTATGTTATTTCGTATATCGTCAATATTAATAATTAGTTTTTAATTACATTTCTTATCTTTCTAGCTCTAAGAAGAAATGCCTGTACTCGTCGTCGGTGCCTAAGACTTCAACAACGATTGTGAAAAAACAAGAAGGGTCTAGCTCCGCTTTAGACTGGTTAAATGATTCAGAGTCAGATAACGAAGTTTCGCCGCCTCCACGCAAGACAGACCAGACCTTCGACAGTGTACTAACGCGACGAGTACCAGGCGGGGTAACGCGTCGGACTGCGAAGCTCGACGGTGAACTGGTGGCGGAGCTGCGTCTCTACGACGCTGAGGAGGTGCGTAGCCTCACCGGTCTTGAAAGGTGTGAAAAGGCAATAATTTGGGTTCGACTACAAGGCGAAGCTGAGTCTCCTGAATTGTTGACTATAAAAAAATTCATAAAATTAGCCAAATCAAAATTTACTGAAGAGGGGATATTCTTTAGTGATAAAAAGAAAAAATAGTCACAGTCAGCTAGGTACTACATATTAACTAGTTACACTCTCTTCGGTAAATTTTGACTTAACTGGTTTTACTTATATATTATATGTGTGTTAGGTTTTATACATTTTACTTAAAAACTACTTTAACCTCTTGTAATTTTTTAACACAGTGAAAACAAAATCATAATGGTTAAGACTATATTCTGTTCAACTTGCAACTTATCCGTTAAAAATAATGCTTTCTCTGCTCATTTAAAAAGTATTTTACACAAAAATAATAGTTCTGTAATTGAGAGCGAGGGTATCGAACAAGTGCATAGCGCTCTTCGCGGTCGCATAGCGTCGTACCGTGTTCAATGCGAGGACGTTGAAGAACGTATGCATGTGTTTGCTCCTGCAGATTTTTTATCGCAATTGCGCCTCCGCGTGAAACTTTTACTCTCAGCCCGAATTGAGGCTTATACAAACCTTAAAGTAAATTTCGAATTGTTTTCTGAATTTTTTCTGCATAAGGATGACTCGATTTCAACGAAATCTTTTGCTACTGAAAACATTATCTTACATAAAAGTTATAATTTTGATGCTATGTATACAAACATTAGCCATAAAATTTGTAAAAAAGTTGAAGAATTTGAGGAAAGAGATAGTGGTTGGGCTTACTTACGAAGCTTGTATCTAGAAGTAAATATAAACAAATATAACCCGTTGAGAGCCTCAGGTTACTTAGATTTACCTAACGCTATAAAAAACAAACGTGCATGTATCAACATTAAAAATTCGGATGATTACTGCTTTTTATGGTGTGTCATGGCATCACTTTTTCCTGCAAAAAATAACGCAAATCGAACCACCGCATATCCGCATTTTGAAAGTGTACTTAAAGTTAAAAATATGACATTTCCAGTAGGGTTCACAGATATAAGAATTTTTGAAAAGAATAATCCCAACATAAGTATTAATGTTTATGGCCTTAAAAATAGCAGTAAGGTTGTTGGACCTCTGTACAAATGCGAATTACGTAAAAGACATCACGTCAACATGCTTTTTCTCGAAAATGGAAAACGTACGCATTACTGTCTAATTAAAGATTTAGCTAAATTACTTCGCAAGCAGTTAACTAAACATCATTCCAAAATATTTTTATGTGAGGATTGTATGATATTTTTTGATAACAATCTTAAACTCGAAGCCCACGTTTGCAGTGGTGTAGCAACAATTTTACCTAATCAAGGAACTCGAATACAATTTGAACATTATGAACGCATGCAAGACATGCCTTTCGTTTTATACGCAGACTTTGAATCTTTGTTAGAGCCAGTTGAACCAAATTCTGAAACAAGTTGCACAACGATTACGCAAAAGCATGTACCAGCTGCATTTGCTTACTACGTTGTATGCTCCTACGACAGCTCCCTTAATAAATATGTGTCTTATCGAGGACCTGACTGTGTGAATAAATTTTTTGATAACCTTCTATCTGATATAACTGTAATTTATAATATTTTGCATTCATCGATCCCTATGTTCTTAACAGATAAAGATAGAACCAATTTTGCTCAAGCTAAAAACTGTTATCTTTGTAACAAAATATTATTTGACGACAAAGTAAAAGATCACTGTCATCTTACTGGACGATATCGTGGTGCAGCTCATTCTTATTGTAATATAAAATATTGTTTGCCTAAGTTCGTTCCCATATTTTTTCATAATTTAGCTGGTTACGACAGTCATCTTTTCATACGACAGTTAGGAGAATTATCAGGTAGGATACAAGTGATTGCAAAAAATAAAGAAAATTACATATCGTTTACCAAATTTTTTCAAATTAGTAACGAAGCTATCATACCTGTTCGTTTTGTCGATTCTTTTAAATTTTTAGGCACAAGCCTAGAGAAGCTAGTTGCAAATTTAAATACAAATGATTTTAAACATCTATCTTTTTTTTTTCCTTCTCAGGAACATTTTAATTTACTTAGACGTAAAGGGGTTTATCCTTACGAATACGTCACTACTTGGAGTTCTTATGATGAAGAAGAAATACCTCCTTATAAATGCTTTTTTAGTAAATTGCACAATTGCAACGTATCAATAGTAGATTATGAACACGCAAAAAGAGTATGGCAAACCTTTGAATTACGGAGCCTTGGAGAATACACTGATTTATATCTTAAGTCAGATGTACTCTTACTAGCGGACGTCTTCGAAAGTTTTCGAAAAACGTGTAAGACGAATTATAAACTGGATCCTTCTTTTTACTTAACAGCACCTAGCCTAAGTTTTGACGCTATGCTATTAAAAACAGATGTTAAATTAGAATTAATAAATGATTTGGAAATAATAAGAATGATACAAAAAGGCATACGCGGTGGTATATGTTTATGTTCTACAAGATATTCGAAAGCCAATAACAAGTACTTACAAACTTATGACCCCGCAAAAAGTGATAACTTCCTTGTTTATATTGATTGTAATAATCTTTATGGTTATGCTATGTGCGCTTATTTACCTCATTCAAATTTTAAGTTATTAAGTGAACTAGAAATTTCAAAAATTGATTTTCATAATATACCCATTGACGGGGACATTGGCTATATACTCGAAGTAGACTTAGAATACCCTTTCCATTTGCATAATTATCATAACGATTTTCCATTCTGTGCTCAAAAATTTGCTCCTCCAGGATCTAAAACTTCGAAATTGATACCAAACTTATACGATAAGTTTTTTTATGTCATTCATTTTTCCCATCTGAAAACATGTCTAAAACATGGTTTATTGCTAAAAAAAATACATAGAGTAATTCAATTCAATCAGAGTCCATACTTAAAACAGTACATTGATATGAACACTGAGTTACGAAAAAAGGCCAAATCTATATTTGAACAAGATTTCTTCAAACTTTTAAATAATAGTATATTTGGTAAAACACTAGAAGACACCGAGAAAAGGGTCAGCGTGAAGTTGGTTAATAAGTGGAATGATGAAAAGAATATAACAAAGAAAAGTTTCGGTGCTGAGCAACTAATAGCTCGACCAAATTTCCATAGTGCTACTATTTTTACAGAAAATTTTATAGCTGTTCAAATGAAACCCGAGACAATTACTTTAGACAAACCCATATATATTGGCTTTTCTGTATTAGAAATATCCAAAAGTCATATGTTTGATTTTCATTACTCTATTATGAAACCTTTTTATCGGGAAAAATTAAAGCTTTGTTATACGGATACTGACAGTTTTCTTTATTCAATAGAAAGCAAAGATTTTTATACAGATTTAAAGTTGAATTTCCTTAGATATTTTGATACTAGTAATTATCCATTAAATAACTGTTACGGTATACCTGGTCTTAACAAAAAAGTACCAGGTCTTTTCAAAGATGAACTAGGTGGAAATTTAATTTCTGAATTTGTTGGTTTACGATCAAAATTATACTGTATAAAAACAGTACAAGAGGAGTTAAAAAGGGCTAAAGGTATACAGAAACAGGTTTTGAAAAACGTACATTTCGAAGATTACAATAACGTATTAAACAAAAATACTTTTTTAAGAAAGAAAAACATAATTTTTAAATCCTTAAAGCATGAAATATTTACCCAAGAACAGAACAAGATAGCTTTGTCAGGTAATGATGACAAACGCGTAATATTAAAAAATAAAATATCTACTATGTCTTGGGGCCACTGGGATTATATATTTTAGCAATTATTTTTTTCACTGTGTTTTTAAATTCTATTATTTAGATATATGACTATGATTTAGATATATTATATTAGAGTTATATTATACTTAAGGCTTGAGAAATAAAAAAATGTATTATTATTTATTACCATTACTAAGATTCATTGGTTGAATTTAAAATAATATTAACTTTTTATAAACTATTGTAACCAGTTTTTCAATATACTTAAGTAGGTACATATAATGAATATTTTGATTTATAAAAATTGTTAAAAAATATGTAAGTTGTTGCTTTTGCTCAGATTCATTTATTGTTTGAATAGGAAATCTAACTTAGATTATGAAATGTAATGTAAAATTTACTCTACCCAGCTGTATTAATATACCTAATAAAATATAAAAGTAACCGACTAACTTGCATTTTTATTTAATTTATTATATATCTTTGTATAATAAATCATTGACGGTAAATAAGTAAGAAAATTCTAACGCAAACAAGTTTGAACAAGTCAAATTCAGAGTAGGTTGTACTCTTCTGATTATAAGGTAATATGAAACCTAATTAAAACAAATCAGGTCACGTTATTGGCAAGTTAATCATTCTTTAATAATATCAATTCTTTCTTTTTATTTTGCTGAAATGTCCATTAATTACATGTTTTACTACCTATATTGTCTTGCTGTGTCATCATGTACATTAATATAAATGGGTTTCAAATTAGTTTCAATTTCAATTATTAAAGTGAAGGCGTCAGTAGTCCAGCTAGATAATATCAACATGGTAAGTTTAAATAATTTTGTATGATTATAAATTAATTTTATTTGTGTTGTAATTGTGTCGTTATTTGGTGAAAAGTGGGTTATGGTAAAGGACTGCTTTTGCTGTCCTCCTTGCGTAGTCGCTGACTAACCCTTCGGGGATAATAGTCGTGGTTTTATGTATGTAATAAACTATTTTATTTTATGTTTTAGAATACTCAAGAGAACCTGGTGTCGCTCAGCATCAACAAGGAGTTCGTACAACCGTCATCTCCCACTTTTGAACAGAACGCTCAAGATATGCTCGAGGGATTTACAGAGGAGTATCCGAATTGGAGAGCAGATGAACGGCGAGGCGATTCCCCGCTGTATAACAAGGTGGTGAATAATATCACCAAGAAGAGACTTCGAAAAAGAAGAAGTTATCTGAAGCATTCTCATTCTTACGTGATGAAAAGTACGCCGATTCAAGGTCGTCGATTAATTAAGATTGAAGTGGTGGACTTCGAAACAAATCATACTGATCCATTATTATCTGCGCAGTATGTGGTAACAGAGCATATTGACCCCATAATGGATCAAACAGAGGCTATCATTAGCAATATATCAAAAAAAGTTTGTGGATATAGTTATAGTTTTTAAGAAATTCTAAAATAAATATTATTGAATTGAATACTAAGATCGTTTCATTCACCCTTTTTACTTTTAGTAATTAAACAAAAAGATATTTATACACATTTGATTTATTGAGGAAAATACTTTATTACATTAATAACTCAATTAACATTTAAAGTGTACCACTTTTTTAGACACAGAACATTTTTTAAAGCACACATTTTTTTATGGTACTCACAATTAAATTTATTTACATCTACATGGTAATCACTATATAATTTTAAAAAGTTAGGACAACCTATTTCTTCCAACTCCATTATTTCACAATCTTGACATAGCTCGCGAACCCATATTCCTTTTTCCAATCCCTTTACTAATACCTTCTTACTGCTTAAATACGGAACTATTATTCGTCTAAATTCACGGTAATCAATGAATCCCTGACTCCATTTGAGCCCGCGATTCCTTTCTAACCACCGGATTTGCTTCTTTTCTTCATCTGTTAGGTTTTTAAAAGCATATGGTGGCTTAATTAAGAACGTCTGCGTATGGTTTTTAGTTGCTATTGATAGCTCTTTTACAATAAAATTATTTTTCAAATCCTTAAATCCTTGCACATCCACTATAATAGTATCGTTATTCATGATAGCTTTTTCACAATGTTACTCAGTGGTTTATATTCAAATATGCAATCGTTCAGTATAAGGCAGTATGCAGCGGTCTGATCAGGTATCTCTTGATCTGTTTCGATTTCTACTCTTACGTCGATTGATCCCTTCAGCATTTCTTGTTGGCGAGAACAGTCAACAACGAATAAAGGAGCAATATCTTTAAACTCTTTTAAACTCGACAACGGTTCTGATCGACGTCCGTGATAATACTGCTGAAACCTTGCATACTGTTCGTATATTAATAAAAACTTGTTGTCAGAGAAATTTATGTTAAGTCCTTCGTAGGGGTAATATGATGAATTTAAAAACACTCTTACGTCACGAACATTGCAATGGTCGAACTCAGCCATTGACATTTGAGCATTATGTTTTCGGTTTGTTTGTAAGGCAATAATAACAAATCGAGGTTTCTCTGTTTGCGATGAAGTTTTAATAGCCCAAGTATGCTTACGTGTCTTGGGTAGTAACGGATATTCATACAAGTCCCAGTTACGAAACGCTAGTGTAATGGCTCGATCTTTTTCTAAATGCTTTAATAAATTAATTCTCTCTCGATCTGACACTTTAATATGTGGAACACGCCAAACGATTTTATTTATTGTTATATTTTCCACTATTTGCTCTTTACTCAATTTTATTGCATTGACATTTGTGTTGCTCCTCAACAGTACTAACTCATGTTTACAGTTAATTAAAACTTTTTCATAATCTTCTGCAAATCCTAATATTTTATTTAATGGTATGGAGACAGAGAAAACTCCGTTTGTAACATTGGTTATTCCTGCAGGAGACCAACCCCAAACTTTTGCACTTTTGGATTCATTTTCATTCAAAGACAAATAAGACTTCATTGTCGTTGTGATACCTGCATTTTTTATTTTATCTATTTCTATTCCATTTAACTCATATCGAATATCTTGGAATAGAAATAACGCAGGATTGTTTACAAAATGCACACTTGTTACCTTTTCTTTAGTGGTACTGTTATATACATCAGCTTTACCTTCAATATACAAAGTGCTGCGTGACGGCAACACATACAAATCTTGCTGATTGATTGGTATTCTTATTTCATCATTATTGTTGAAACTTGTTACATACGGCTTATACGAATGATATTCAAAACTCTCGATACTGTTATCGTATGACGTTGGCTGAGATATATTTAATATGTTCATTTTAACAAGCCTACTAGCTTTAGAAATTCTTTATTATTTTTAGTAACCTTCTTTTTTAAGTCAAACGGTGTTCTTTTACTTATTGCTCTTTTGGAACTGACTTGAACACCTGATGAGGTAGGGTTTTTATTAAAATTAATCATTTTTTTCTAAAATGTAAATAAAGTTGTACGTCTTCTCCACGTAAATTAATCTGTCTATTATCAGCGTCTAACAACCTAATATTAATTGCACTAATTGAACTTTGATTGACTGGAAAATAGATTAAGTTTTTAGGAATTTCAATAATTCTATAACCGGGTGGTACATTAGGCACAAACTCATAAATAATATGGCTTGCTTTCCCATTCACGAATGATCCGCTAACTACGTCACATTCGATGCGTACGATGGTTGTTGCTAAAATACTGACTGGGTACTGAGACTCACAACTTATATTTGCCTTAATTGTGTCGTTAGCAAAACCTAAAATTCTACCAATGGAATTATTTTTCTCGAAATGAACATCTTCTGAACAAAATATTTTGGTTTTGAGAGTATTATTATTACAAGTCAATTTTAATGCAGTGTTCTTAATGTTGCTTTTTAAAAATTCGCAAATATCTTGAAGTTCATATGATCCTTCAGGAATTTCGATGAACTCATTGATACCGTAATAAAACTTATTGTTCCTTTCGTCTATATTAGGAATAGAATTAAAAGTAGAAAAGTATATAAGTCCGCACTCATATTGCCCACGTAATTCTAAAGTTGGTGAATAGTTAGTTATTAATGAGGCTCCTTGCCCAGTTATGGATACAGTGAAAGACATTTTTATACTGTCAAGTTATTTTAATTGTAACCTATATAAATGATTTTTCCAATACTTTCTTAAAAATAATAAACAAAGATGACCACAGTTTACAGTACCGAAAGATTGATACTGTTTGTAATTATAATTTATGTGCCTATCTTTCAAATATTTTATTAATTCTAATGGAGGTTTTAAGTTACCAAAACTGTTAAAATATTCACAGTAATTATTTTCTTTTACATAGGCTACCCAATGAGTTCCAGGATTTGAAGAACTATCTAAATTAAGAATAGCACACTCAATTTTTCTTGGTTTTGAGGGTAACGTATCTCTCATAAAAACGCCACGAAAATATGGAATATCAACTGAGTGCTTTAATATATCTAAATTAGTAAGTGCTCGTTTGGGTAACCGTTTAATTAGTTTTTTGGAGGTTGCAAGTACAAGCCCGCTCCTTTTTTGTGAGACTTCAAATACAACCCTTTTCCAAGTGCAACAGCTTCCATCATCTTGTTATGTCGTTCTGATTCTTGAAGATTTTTTTGAGCGACCTTGTAATCGTTAACAGCCTTTGTTATACCTGCAGCACCCCCAGCGAGTGAACCAAGAGCTGATAAACCAGCAAAGATTGGTATGAGGGGTAACAACCCACCAGTTTTCGGAACAGGAATGCAGCGTGGGAAGCGTATTCCTTTTATATTAGAAAACACTTTTTTTGCAGCTGCATGCGCATATTTTATAGCCGTGCGGTTATCATTACATTTTATTTTTTTCATTTGCTTTTGAATTTTTTTAACACCTTTCATGAATGACCGCACTCCTGCTCCGGCTTTAAGTTTTGCTTTCATTGCATTTTTTACTATCCATGATGCAATCTTTTCTCCTTTCCCAGCATCTTTCGATTTCAATCTTTTCTTTGCCATATTTAAAAGTTCTAAATCGGCGTTTTGTCTAACGTTCCAATCTTTATTATTGTAAGCAATATCGTGATACAAGCAAGCTTCATCCAATTTATTTATTCCTCGTTCACCTCTTAGTAAGCGTTTTTTAAGTTTTGTTCCTGGACCACAAAACTGATATCCAGGTAAGTGTAACTCGAACGGAATGTTATCTATTAAATTGTTGACAATGCCGCTTCCTTCCTTCATTGATGTTCGTAAAGTGACTGTACAACATAATCAGGCGATATTTATATTAAGTCATTAATAATTTTCTGTCAACCCAACTGTTTTCACCATCACTGAGACCCAACCATTTGACAAAGAGTTTGTTTCCTTTTTTCTTTAAAACTTTTTCAATAAGATATATATCGGGAAATTGGGTTCTTTGCAGTTCGTATCCGTAAAAAGATCCTAAAATGCTTTGCTTATGTTTGTCTTCTAAGTGGTATGTGACAGGATTTGTATGGTTAACTTTCACAACGTTGAAGATTTCTGTTGACCAGTTGGGAGTATAACCTTTGTAGAATTCACCTTTGTATTTACTAATCCGAACATGATCACCAACACGGTACTTATTTTTTTTCGTTATGTTATTATTTTGTGATTTGATGATGTTGTACTTTACAGTTGTCTGATTTCTTTTGTCAACATCAATAGGTTTAAATTTTGTTATACGATGAACAGTGTTATTATAGCTTTGTACCACGTTTTTCAAATTTTTATTTATCCACTGGTATTGACCGCATAAGCTAAATAGCTTATAAAGGTGACCTTTTAGCGTTCTAATTACTCTTTCAACAATTGCTGCTTTTTTCACAGAATAAGTGGAATAATGGTTAATGTCATATTTTTTCATCAACTCTTTAAAGTTTTCATTATAAAACTCTTTACCTAAATCTGTTTGCAAATTTTTTGGTTTCCGAGACGAATTCAATAATATATTTTCCATTGCGTTGGTGACATTAATTTTATCTTTACTCTTCAAAGGATTTGTCCAAACGTATTTCGATAAAGTGTCAATAACTACTAAAACATATTTATATCCTTTATTAAATTGTGAATACTTTTGAAAATCCATAAGGTCAGCTTGCCATGAATCATCTACTCCTTTTATAATTGTACATCGGCGAGGAAAATTTCTTCTCGCCGCTCTGTGAATTTCTTCTACTATATCTCTTTTACTCATTTTTGTTTGACTTTGCTTGAATCATACGGTCTATTTCTGTTTTTGAGTAAAACATAGTAGACAAGCGATTGGAAGTAGCTGATTCTAAGTTCTGGATGTAAATTTTTACACGACTATTAACTTTATTTATTTCATTCCTTAGATCTTGTACAGTTTTATCCAAATATGCCTTATTTACAGCTTCATCGTCCTTGTCTGGAGATGATAAACCTTTAAGTTTTGATGATTTTAAGTCGTATTCGCCCGTTTCGCACTTTTTTAACGTATCGTTTATGGTATCGATGTATTCAGATAACCTCAAACGTTTATGAATGTGATGACCGAATTTATCTATATTCATTATAATCTCGAAGCTTTGCTTACTGCGAGTATACTGCTTAATTTTCCCCGTGCTATTTGTTTATATTCCATATTTATGATGCCCGCTTCGCGCAGTTCTTCAATTATTGCAACGATTTCATTATCCAAACCCGTGTTACCAGCAGCTTTTGACGCAAGCAGTAATTTCAATCGTTCTATTAATTCATTTGGATCATCCCAATAAACTAAATCTGTATTTGTTTTAACTTTTTTTAAAAGATTGATACCTTTTCCCTGTGGAGGACTCTCAGTACTAGTAGGTTGTTTAGAGAATTTAAATAATGGTTTTATAATACTCATGTATTTAAACCCTTTATTGCTGTTTATTGGTTTGGCAGGATCAAAGTTACGTCTGTGTGCATTAGTATTGATAAGTAGTAGCTTGTAGTTTTCAAGGTCGTCATCTGTAATAACATCTAGATTTGGTACCTTTTTATATAATAGTTCTTTTAAGCCAAGAGTCTTTTCAAAAGTAATGTTTCCAACTTTAAGAATTCTACCGTCATCATGAACGCGAGTGTTTCCAAGCTCAAGTTTCCCTCGCTCATTTCTAATTCCAAAAGGTATGGCATTAAATACTTCAGATGACGTAGACCACGAGGAAGACTCATCTTGATTTATAATGTTTGGTGATGATTGGAGGGACTTAAAAGAACCTTTACTTACATCATGGTTCTTAAAAGGTGACGTAGTTAGGATTTTGTCTGATTTTTGTGGTGTGTCTTGATATTCCTCTTCATCTACACTATTAGAATCAATATATTCTTCACAAGAAGAATACGACTTCTCGCTTTCATTTTTCCTGTTTTTTTTTGATATGGGATCATAAAGCTTTACTTCCTGTAAGTTCTTTTCATCATTTCTATTCGCTAAAATGTTAAGAGGGTCAACAATAGGTTTAAATATTGTTTCCAGGGTAACATTGTTAGAATTTTTAGCATCCTTTATTAAGTCTACCTTCCTTTTAACAGCTGATGCTGATTTTACAATTTGTTCTTTTAAATCTCTTTCCATTTCAATAAATAGGTTTCCTTTCAGCTTTAAGTCACAAATGAAAGTGATTTTATGGCATAATTACAACTGCTTTTGTACATTAATCTAATTCTATAAACGTATCAAATGTCTTCCTATAACATCCTTTGTTTCGTTCACAATCCTTATTTATTACAAGATAATTGAATGGTTTCTTCCAAACAGTTGAGCACATTTCTCGAAATTGTGACCAAGTCATGTCCGACCCTACGTGTTCATCATATACGTGTTTCAAATTTACATCGTCCTGCTTAAATAATATAATTAGGTTAGAATTGTCCCTAATAAGTTGTTTTGGTACTTTTGTATAAGTTTGATTAATATAAAAACAATCGATATTTTTATGACGTCCCATAGCAAAATAATCTCGGATGTGGTTTTGGTTTTCACAAGCAACATCATCAAATATAATAATCGAGTCAGACAAAGCATCATGTGGACTCAAAACTTCGGTGTTGTCATTATATTTATGATACGATGTACCTGCAACCATATTTAATACTTTTTCTAAAAATATGTATTTAGGTTGATACAAAGATTTTGAATAAACATAAAGGTTGCGGAACCGTGGACCATCTGTATGTAGTAATAAACTAATTACTAAGTTTGTCTTTCCACAATTCGAAGGGCCGCAAACAATACAACGGATACTGTTCGGCAATAAGTTGCCATGACGTTTTAACTCATTTGATGATGGTGGGCAAATGCATTTTAATTTTAATGACTGTTTTTGTTTAACAAATCTCATAGCAGCTGTTTTCTTATTGACCACAGTGTTTCGGGAGTTTCAATAAAATGACTTTGAAGCATAGCGCTTAAACATATATACGAGCGAATGGCAGTGATTTTCAAAAGTAATATTGGGACATTCTAGATCACTTTTTAACGACATTGATCGAACGTCAGTGAGATCAATGGAGTGAAAAGTGATCTAGAATGCCCAATATTACACTACTAATAATATATCTTCGACAAGCTTTAAGAATCGCATTCAGTAGATGTTAAGCTTAAGAACCAATGCTACCTATAGGTATGTGGTAAAACTATAACGAGACGGAAGCATTCTGAGCAACATTAAAAAATCTGAAAGCTCGCCAAAGTATAACGTTCATGCAAATCTATTAGATACTAAGATGGTGGTGGTGCCGGTATAGGAAGGCAGGTCATGAAGCCGCCTCACCGCCAGCTGGATTTGGGGTCAGGCAGCAGCGCGCGTGAGCGGACATGCAATGTGTTAGTTTGGTTTGCGACATCACGGGTGTGGCCCTTGGTATTTTTACTTGGCCGATAATGTGGACACGTAATTATCACAACCCGATTTCAGCGCATTGCTCCAAATAATTAAGACTTTGACGTAAGACAGAATTTGTAGCTACTAACCGACAAACTAGAATAAAAATAAATAATTTGGCCACAGCAGACATGCTACTTTTAGCACCGGAAATCAAAGATTTAGCCGCTTTTTAGAAGCTGAATGTAGCGACCACACATTCCACACCACACACTTAAAAATGCCAAACGCGGCGATTGAGTCGCTTTTCGGAAGCTCGACTCAGCGGCAGCGTCAGAAACTCTGAACGCTCACTCCGCTGTTCCGCACACATTCAGATGCCCGGTCGCATCGATTTGGCATCTACGGAACACGACACTGTTCAGTGTGTCAGTTAGTGCTCCGCTAGATTTTGACGAAGCTACAACCTTAGCATGGATTCTAATAAAGCTGCACTGTTGCTTGCTTTATTATTAAAACGAAAAATGTATCAATCGCGCCGAGGGCGGTGT